>JAXGGA010002703.1:0-116354 GCA_038373865.1 Uloborus plumipes
GAAATACATTTTTGGATTCAAAATATTTATTCGTTTGTGAAAAAGGTTATTTTACTCATAAACCAGCAAACATACGACTATAAATATATTTAGCATTTCTAAAGCCCTTGTTTTTTTGCATCGATTGCCACTTTTTTCAGTGTTTTATCTCAAACGGTTTGCGAGTTATGAGTGTTTTTGTAAACGGCGCCCCCCACTGCTTTCCCCCCTCCCCCGGGGGTGTCGACCACTCAGGGGGGCGACGACATGGGTTTTCGTTATCACTATAGCGCCTGTAACAATAATCAGAAATAATATTGCGTTACCCTTTCCATGTATGCTCAACCCCCTTCAGATCCCGGTCTAGGAAGTAACCGGCGGAATCAAACGAAAATTGGCCCATCGGTAGACCCTATTGAGTACAGGTGTTGATTCAATTTGCGTGTCAATATCTCAAAGGGGGGGGGGTGGAGCAATCGAGTGTTATTCTTATTTAATGTAACTGCTATATCTCGAGAAGTAATGAACGAAATCGAACAAAAATTGGTACTCAAGTAGACGTTAAAGAGTACAAGAGCTGATTTTTTTGTGTCAATTGCTTAAAGGGGGGTGGGGGTCGTGCAATCAAAAGTGCTTATTTTTTCATTGCACCTGCTATATCTCGAGAAATATTGCTGCGATTTGAAATTTGGAATAACACTAACCCAATATAGAAGCAAGCATTGATTAAATTTTGGCGCCAATCGCCCCAGGGGGAGGGTGGGGTGATTTTTGCGCTTAGTCAATAATGCGAAAAATAAATTCATTAAAGAATCGCTTTCACGCTATTTAATTATCAAAACAGCTGAAAACTTTCAATGATTTGAAATTTTTAACTGTTGCCAATTTCTTTTTACTAACAAATAAAATGTTTGCAATTACTCTAAACAAGGCTTTTGCAATGATTTCCAATTTCACTCATTGATTCTGTATTTGCAGGGGGATTTACGATAATAAATTGGAGCTGTCTCCAACTATTCTGACGAGTATTTTATTTTGTAATCGGAATTCATAAGATAGATATAGAAGAAAGTTTCGTGACGGCCACGACAGCTAGTTTTATTTTTACTTCCTTTTACGTAGTAAAGGAGGTATTTTGGCAGTATTGGAAGTAATAATATATAAAAGGAAGTATTGTGATCGCGCGCGAAAAAAAAAAAAAATCAATCAAATTTTGGTCTAAATTTTGCTCGCTCCCGAATGAAAGTTGAGTAGTTTTTTCGACCTGTCAGCATGTGCATCAGCACGTCTGTCAGCACGGCTACCTACCAACATATAAAGTTGAAAAATCCTTTTCAACCACCCCCGAGTTAATTACAACGAGTTTTCTCGTGACGTCTGTATGTACGCATGTATGTGCGTATGTATGAATGTGCGTCTGTATGTATGTATGTATGTATTTATGTCGCATAACTTAAAAACTATGTGTCGCAGAAGCTTCTAGTTTGGAATGTAGGCTCTGAGGGGAATCTAAATGTGCACCTTCCCTTGTGGTTGCATTCACATGTTCTCAAGGGGGTCTTTTACCCCTTTTTATGGATTAAATGCGTTAATTTCAATGCAGACTAAAGTGATACGAATTGGCGCGACCACTGGGCGATATATCGCCAAGCTTTTGGTCGCCAAGTATTTGACGCCAACTTGGCGACATATCATCGAGTTGGCGACAAATTTGGCGAAAGAAATTATTTGTTGAATTTAGGTTCAATTTGGCGCTATTGGCGAAATGAAGCGAAAAATCCACTAAATGATGTCAAAATCGGCGATATTTAGAAAATTAATCATTGTAAAACCTTTTTTCTGTATTGTTTCGTGGCAAACTAAGGGTGTAAATGTTTGATTGTTATCTTGCTCACTCCAAACCTAAGTCTAATTCGATAAACATAAAATAAATGAAAAGCCTCAACAGCAGTGCATAAAAAAAGAGTAGAGTTGTTTTCTTTCGTGCGGTTTCCGTGGAGACGACGTAAAATTTCTAAACTTGATACTCTTATTTTAAAGTAACTGGGTACTATAACCGAGTATACTAATAACTGAGTATCTTTTATAATAGACTTTAACTAATTGATAACGGAAGAA
Organism: Uloborus plumipes; assembly: GCA_038373865.1. Lineage (NCBI taxonomy): Eukaryota > Metazoa > Arthropoda > Arachnida > Araneae > Uloboridae > Uloborus > Uloborus plumipes. The sequence continues at coordinate 2,098 of JAXGGA010002703.1, forward strand.
AAAAAAAACGCAATGAATAGATAGTATGGCTGCAATACAATTTTTTTGTGTGAAAGGCTGAAATTACAGCCAGCAGACGTCATTGGTTTCGTTTCTCTAGGCGCCCTTTTTTACGCGCGGCTTTTTTAAATATTCATGAAAAATCAATCATTGTGCCTTAAAATTAGGCGATGGTGAATTTTTGTGTTTTGTAATTCTCTTAACGATAAGGAATATTTAATAGGTTGAAACTTACCTGTGCTTGAACAAAAAGGACATTACTCGCGTTGCTTTTATTGCTATTTTTTTTACTTAAATAGTTTCCAAACTTTTCCATCTTATATGTAAAGCTTTAAATATTGTGTTCTCATATTTGAGGAGCTAAATATCGAAACATGTTCAGTCAATATTTTAAAATTTTGTAAGAGAAATGAAACGCATTCACAAATTAGCCCCCCCCCCCCTTTAAGAAAAACCGTTTTTTTAGTTTTTTTACTGTAAAATTAGCAATTTTACTGTTTATTGCTGTGCAATTTGCAGTTTTAAACTGAAACCTCTTCTGCAAGTATTATTCTGTTAAAACAAAAGTTTAGTTTTTACAGTGCATCAGTGCATGAATATTTACTATACTACACTGCAAGGTTTCTTGATAAAAACATCGTGACGTCAGCGTGACGTTAGCCTATGAAAAACGAGCTAGATAAAACGTCACAGCCTACTTGGCGAATGAGAGGAGATCGCTGACTGCTTGTGAGCTCTTATCGGCTTCGCCCGTAGTGACGTTCAGTGTCAAGTTAAGTTGCTGTCTAGTATAATCAAAATTTTTTAACGTCCATCACAGACACATGCAGGTAGAACAGTTACAGTTAAGTGGTGCAGCCAAAATACACAACTAATAATATAGAAATACAAATTGCTCCATAGAGGAAAATTGAATTATTACACTTAACATGGTGGAACTGGTAAGGAGATTCGTGAAAAAATGCACATCTACAGAGGCGAACACTCAAAAAAATTCTTACTTTCTCTGGAAATAAAAAGATTATGCCTCCAAATGCAGTAGCGAAGTCTCCACTTTAGTTGCAAATTCTTTCGCTTGTAAATCCTGAAACACAAATGAACTCTCAACTCTGTACAAGCTGTTTCTCTGCGCTTGTGCATTGTCAGTGCAAAGAAAGCAACATGTCTTCATTAAATCTGCGCTTGTATTTATTTTGTTATTTTTATTTAATTTCATTTGTAGGACAACTAATCATTTTTCAATTGAGAAATTTCAAAAAAATTCCAGATTTTTTGTTTTCTCCATATTGAAAAATTAAAATACATTAAAGACGGTACTATTTTTTGAAACGTTTTTAAAGCAAACACAATTTTTAACATTGCTTGTTAAAAACATTTTCCAGATTTTATGTTTCACGTATTCGATTTAAAAAATGTATTTTAAATGCACATACAGGTAGGATTACTTTAACTTACATAGAATGAATCCTAAAAGTTTGTTCGATGCATCCTAATGTACACTAGTCCGACCAGTAAGCTATATCAACCAGTGCGTCGGGTCCAGTAACAATGTCATTAAAATTAGAAAGTTGTTCCAATTAAAACCCTGAATGCCGTCTTTTAAGGGTCGTCTCTTGGCGACACTGCTTGAAGTATGCGGGAAGGCCGCTTTCAACTGTGATTGGAGGTCGGCCGTCACGTGGGTTTTGCGCGGCATATTGGGTCTCCGCTCTATTCTTTCATAGTGTGAGAGCATTACTGTCTAAAATTTTTTCGCGCGACCTCCGCTGTATCTGCGCACGCGCGAAGTCTCCTCGGACTTGCTCGAAATAGGGGGAAAAGCAACTAGGAAGTAGAAAGCGAACAAAAGCTGAAGGCATCGGGTAGTGCGCATCCTAAACCTATCTCCCCTTCTTCAGATGGAAGCGTCCGTGGCTCCCAGGCGCACAAAACGCAAACAGACAGTAGCTACGTCTGTTAATTTCGCTTCCAATTCAATTTTTTAATCAAACCGTTTACAAAATGTGAACATGCCTTGCTGCAGTGTATTTGGCTGCTCCAGCAGCTCGACTTGGGGCTTTACCTGTGGGTGAAAGGAATAAAAGAAGAAAACTGGCTGGATCAGATATCAAGAGATCGATGGATTCCTAACTCAAATACAAAATTTTGCGAGGTAAGTGAAACAATTCAATATTTATACCCTCATTCAATGAAAAAATAAAAAACTTAGCATGCATACAAATTAGCTAGCAAAAAGTGATGTGCATATTTTGTTAATTAGTAAATACTGCATACTTATGGTAAATTCATTAAATGCTTTAAACTTACTTGAAATAATGAGATGGCACACACATAAACAAATTTACATACAATTTTTCTAATTGGGCTGTAAAATAGTTAGAACAATGAATATGTTTAACAATATATGTTTGTGAATTATTATTTAGACGTCTCATAATTGCTAATTTTAAACATCGCATGTATAACGTTTAAGTATCAGTTTCGAATTCTTCAATATTTTTTTGGAATTGGTGTATGTGTTTAGGCATTAATTAGTAATTACTTAACTTATTTTTATGTTCGCTTCAGTTTTCTGTTTTAGAGTTAAAAGTGTTATTTTCAAAACTGATCTTAGTTGCATTTTTTTTTCTATTTTTTTTCCCTTAAAAGGCTTTACTTTATGTACGGAAACACATTTTTGTTTAAGACCGAACCAAGTAATGCATTAAAAATATTTTAATGTAAATTCAAGCAGGTTAGTATCGTTTAAGAATTTTTTTAAATTTTAGATCTTAGCTAAAAATGCAAAAATAATATAAAAATACAAATAATTACAAAATAAATTATAAATGAAAACTGATATTTCAGTACATATGTATCCTCAGTTGGAATAAAAATTTTAAACTGCAAGTCAAGAATATGTAGTTGACAAATTTATCGTCTGTTGTGTTATCTTTCAAAGATTTTTTATTATTAGATATGTTTATTCAATTTTTTATATACTTCCAATTTTATTTAAAAACGCTCATTTAACTTTTTGTTTAATCTCTACATTTATATGATAACCTCTTTCATAAAATATATAATTTGTTCCATTGTCTGTTCATTACTGTAATTGATAACAGTTCATCACAGATGTAATCTGGGTTCTTTTATTTGAGTTCCGATTGCTACCAAATGATTTTTCTTTCGATTATTTCTTTTTAACTTATTTAAAACTTATTAAAACATTTTATTATCAGTTTGTTGAAAATTTAAGAATAAGTATGTGAAACAATCCGGCCAAAATAAGACATTTTTCTTTAATTTAAAACCGCCACGACAAACAAGCAAGAGTTGGTAAAATGTAAAGAAAAATACGAAGAGCAATGCGGAAAATAAAATAATAAGAAATAAATGCGGAAGTAAATGATATTAAATAAGAAAACTAAACACATTAGTAATATAAATTATATTGTTTTACACGAATAAGTGCAACTGTTGCCCAAGTTACAAACAATTCGTGACATAATTTATTTAGCTCATTATTGTTTTACTACACTATAATAATAACTCGCATATATAAAACACTTCAAGTAATTTGAAACTCAGAAAGTATTTTAAAGAAAAAGTAAGTGAAATTAATCTTAAAATTGATCGAAAATTCCTTCAAAACACCTATTTACTAAAATTCGGTTTAAAAATAAAATTATTTTTTTAGCAAGGTAAAAACCAATACATTATTTTGGTATGTATATCTGTACCTCAGAATCAGACTAACGTAAGTCCATTTTCGTCATTTTTCAGTAGAGGGGAAAAATGATGTATTCGACAATCGTTTTTCGCCTCTACCGAAAAATGACGAAAATGGACTTACGTTAGTCTGGTTCTGAGGTACAGTATTGTCGGTTACATAAGTTACGATTAGAAACCTGTAAGCATTCGTGGATAAAAATATACTTTTTAAGAAGCGAAACTCCGTATTTCTCTATTGTAGAGATAGGGAAAAAGTAGCGGAAGGACCCAACATGGCGCGCGTTTGAGTATGTCGTCACTTCAAGACGACGATTCAAACGTCTCCTAAATAATAAATGCCTACTACATTTGCTTCGCTACGGGAGACATTTGTTCCCTTCTGAGTGCCACCTTGGGGCAATTTGATGATGTCGTTGTTATGGTAATAAATCCAAACAATATTTGAATTAAATTTTTTGATTGGTTAATTTTTAAATTTAAATTTAGAAATCAACCAATCGTTAATTTCTCTGTCTCGAAGAACTCCGATAGATGGCAGTACGTCGTGAACCAAGGAGGAAATTTTGCTCTGTGCTAAAAATCAGAAAGCAGTAGGCATTTAGTATTTAGGGTCATTCCATAGAAATGTCAACCTCAGCCGAAGAAAAAAAAATACCGAAGTGAAAAAAATTGATACTTTTTTCAAAATAAATAAATAAATAACTAAATAAATAAAAAGCATACAAGATAAGAAGTTAAAAAAACTTGCAAAAGTATTGTAATTATCACTGAGATCAGACATAATTAAGAGTGTGATTACTGATTGCTATTCGATGGTTACGTTAGTCACGTTACTTTAGTCACACTCCATCTTAAGTAAAAGTGACACTTAAGGCTAAAAAAAATTAAGATTTAATAAATGTGTTTTATGTTTTTAAAAGCCAACTTTACACATTTTTCAAATATATCATTCAGTTTTTAACACTTGCTTAACTTTGAGAAATTTTTGCCTCACAACATGAGCATTCATTTTCAGGGTTGCAAAAATGTTACGTTAGTCACACTGCTATTCTGGTTGAAAAAATATCTACTGTCAGTAATTTTGTTCTGAATTCTTAGCATAAATGATACATTGATATCACGCACATCGTAAATCCACCAGCATAACTAAAAAATATTTTTTATCCTTTAAGTTACAAGTAAAAACAGTTACAAAATCAGCTCTGAATGCTACGTTAGTCACTATGGAATGACCCTTTATTAGGAGGCGTTGGTAGTACTCGAAAGTTTGATTCGATCTGAACAATTTTACTCCGTGTAACTGTCTCGTAAAAAATAGCCGTATATAACTAATCCAATAGAACATCTAACAGGCATCGCGAGTTTAATAGAACAGTGTAATAAGTTAAAGCGAAGAAAAAGAAGAAGCGAGGTTGAAACAGCAAAATGCAAAAAAAAAAAAACAATTTATCTATTTTTCTATAGTATCAAACAATTTGAAAATATACCGTTAAGCCTTTATCGCAGTTAAGAGTATTGTGTAAAAGTGAACTTATTGTGGCACCAAATGATTTGTTTCTCAAAATGAATTTCCTGGTGAATTTTCAGGTAGTATATCTTTGTAAGCAACGTGTGTCTGTTTACTCGAACTCAGTGAAAGCTTAATTAAAGGTAAAAATAAAAGCATGTCTCTTATTATATCGTGGTAGGGTGGACGTACTGGAAAGGCATCAATTTGAGAAATTGGCAATAGATAATAGAGATTTTAATGCCAGTTAGTGAAGGGGGGGGGGGATTTGCAATAAGAAGTCACGTGAGGTCTCTGCGACCTCCTAAAATCTCTTTATTCAAAAATTTTTGTGTGATGATTCGGCAAAGTAGGAGATAAAATTGCGGTGTTGTAATTTTTACGTGCCTGAATGCCCCTCTGTTCCAGTCAACAAACTGAGAATGGTAGAATCCTAGTTTATGGTCCGGGTTTGGCGATTTTGCTTAAAGTCGCCAAGCAATCCAATGATCCAATGATAATTCTATGGTTGCCATTTTGCTTAAAGTCGCCAAACAATCCAATCATACAATGCTAATTTTCTGGTTGCCAGATTTATTCATTTATCGTCGGACCATAAACTAGGATTCTACCCTGAGAATTCTTCCCAAAACTTTTTAATTTGGGGCACCCCTGTTAGAGGCTCGTTTTGGTGATAATTCCATAATTTGGAAATTGGGGCAGCTTTTAAAAGATTTTAAAAGAAAAATCATTTTTCGGGTAGGCATTGGTGACAAAAAATCAGTGCCAAAAGATAAAGATTGCCAATTTCCCAACTATCGAAATCTTTTGCAATCCTCTTTTTCTTGCATATTTGGCTGACCATTTCAAATTTTATTGAAACTAAAATTCTTTTTTGATAGCCCAATTAATTTACTTGGCGAAATATTAACGTTTTGTATGGAACTTCTGGAATGATGGTGGTACCAAGACTTTTAAAAATTTGCCACAACCATGCTTGTCATGGAGGAATTACGTAAAAGTGGAAAATTTGGCACGAATCCAAACATTTTAAGCTACTTACGTATTAACTCCAGCTACAAGTTCGGCGGAACTACTTTGATATACCCCCCCCCCCCCCAAATCGGAAATTTGGCGACTTTTTTTCTCGCCAAGCAAAATACCTGTTTTGTTGCCACAAAACTTTTTTCAAAAAAACTCAAAAAATGGTTTAAAATTCAAGAAATAACTAAATTTGGCAACAGCGAAAACCAAAAAGCTGAAAAAACCTAAATTGGCAACACCAAAATAAGAAACAGCAACCCCAAAAAGTCCGTAGGGAGTGCCAGATCTGGCGAGTAATTTTTTTTTTGGGGGGGGGGGCATATCAAAGTTATACCAGTTTGGCAGTTAAAACAGATTTGGCGGTTTAGTTATCGGGTTTAAAAAAACCCGCTGTTGTTGTTTACATGCGCACGCAATTATCTAAAACTGCCAAAAAAAAAAAAGCCAAATAAACCGCCAAACCTGTAGCTGCAGTGGAGTTAATACGTACGAGAACAATACCCATACTCGTAAATACCCATTTTCGCTAAACTAATCAATACAAAGTGCTTTTCCACTTGACAAGACTGAGATTAATTGCTTTGGGTCATCACATTTCACAGTTTTGTTTTTTATACCCTACCAGATTTTGACTGATAATTGGTGTTAGACACACTGTAAAAAAAAATGAATGTTGTTTTTACAGTACTATACAGTTAATTTTAGAGTAATAAACTGCAATAATTGCTAATTTTATAGTAATAAACTGTAAAATTGCTAATTTAACAGCTTATTGCCGTGCATTTTACAGTTTTAAGTTGGAACCTCTGCTGTCAGTATTACACTGTTGTTTTTAAAGTATAATGCAGCTAATTTTTACGGCGATAAACTGTAAAATTGCTAGTTTTGCAGTTTATTACTGTACATTTTAGCTTTAAATTGGAACCTCTGCTGCCAGTGTTTTTACAGTATAATGCAGCTAATTTTTACGGCGATAAACTGTAAAATTGCTAGTTTTGCAGTTTATTACTGTACATTTTAGCTTTAAATTGGAACCTCTGCTGCCAGTGTTTTTACAGTATTATGCAGCTAATTTTTACGGCGATAAACTGTAAAATTTCTATCTTTACAGTAAGAAACTAAAATTGCTAGTTTTGCAGTTTATTACTGTGAATTTTAGCTGTAAATTGCAACCTCAGCTGCCAGTACTATACTGTAACAACAACAGTTAATTTTTTGTAGTACACTTGTTAATTTTCTGAATGTTGTGATGCATTGAAGCTGAAAGTATGTTAAGCGACTGTGACTATATTTTCTGACAGGTATATGTTTTAATATCTCACAGGTTTCCTAAAAATGGACGTAGCTTACATGGACATCGATGCTTTCATCGATTCGCTGAGAGAGGAGCATGTGCCGAACTTCCCTCCTTCGCTGCATTATTCACAAGGGTGCCACTACTTAAATTTGAACCAGTATCACAAAGCCCTGAACTGTTTGAGCGAGGCTTTGAACAAAGATCCAGAAGATGTCAAATCTCTCCTAAAGCGGGCAAAGTGTCTCATATGCTTAGACGAGTACGACAAAGCGCAGTTGGATACCTTGAATGTCCTGCGATTGAAGCCAGATTGCACCGAAGCTGTCTTTCTGAAAGGAAAAGCCGAATATCTCATGGGCGAATTCGAACAGGGGTATTTAACTTACTCGAATGCCCGTAATGCGAAGCCCAACAAGGAAGTGTTTCGGCTGGGGAAGCAACTGTGCAAGGAAGCCATGGATAATTCGCTGCTTATTGACATGGGAGTCGGTGGCAAAGACGTGGAGGATTTGCACGAAGGGACTAAAGATGGCTCTAGCCTGGACAAGCTGAAGAAGAATCGGTTGTGCAGGAATGACATTCTGAGATCGGACAAAAAGTTTATGCAGGAGTTGTTGGCTGATAAGAATTTGGAATCTGTGCACAAAATATGCGAAGAAGCTATCGATTATATTGGAAAAAGGGAGACGTTTTGGAGTATGCAGATGCCTCTCCACGCGAGGACGAAAATACCGAGGATAAAGCGAAGACCTATTGGAACGACATATAAAAAGAAAGAAATGCTAGAAAGGAGAGAGAAAGAGAAACAGGAAATGCCCAGTGAAGGTTGGGAGGCGGAGAGTTACAGTGAAGATAAGTTAACTATTTTTGATGGAAGAAAAAGAGATGACAAAGATTTTGGGATCGAAAGCGAGAAAAAGGAATTAAGCGATGCAGATCTTTCAAAACAGCCAGAAAAAGACGGATACAAGTCTTATGAAGGGAAAGCTGAAAAATATGAACAAATTCGTCAATGGGAAAGGCCTTACCCGAGCATGTCTGAAATTGAAGAAAAAAAGACTGATATATTACAAGATCGAGAAAAATCTTCAAAAGATGTAACAAAGGAAAAAGATCCTTTTGAAATTCCGAGGGTTAAAAAATTGCTTGAAACAAAATCGTTTGGAAGCATGCCTGAAAAGGTGAAACCTGTTAAGTTTTTTGAAGAAAGCAAAATAATGAGTTCACCAGTTATTCGGGAAAAGGCATCTGAAGATAAAACGAAACACAGGGAAGGTATGTTTGGCAAAGTTGTAGATGATACTATCGATGAAACAAGAGGAGTGTTAAAATCATTAGATAAGCTATCAGAACGTCAGTTACTTCAGAAAGCAGAAGATACATCAAAATATGCAGAACGGGTGAAACAAAAAATGAAACATGAAGATTCCCAAGAGCCAATAGGTGAAAGTGAAGGTACTATTGATGATAAACTAGAAGGGGAAGTATTGGAAAAAGATAATATATGCGAAAGAGAAATAAGAGCATTAGGCGTCTCATGTCAAGACGTAGGTGCGAAATCACTTCATCTTTTCAGAAAATCAGATGAAAGCATAAGGTATATAAAAGATGCAAGCGAAGAGAAAAGTATGGCTGTTTTCAAACAGAAAGAGAGAACCAAAAAGTCAACATCTTGGCAGAGCGAGAAACCTCCTCATGGAAGTACATCTCAAATCAAAGTGAGACCATCAGAAGCAACGTCCAAAAGTTCATTTAGATCGTCAATGGAAAAAATGATCCTTGATTTGAGGAAAGTTAGAAGATCATATGAGTTAAAGAAAGCTAAAAGCCTTTCTGAAAGAAAGAAAGAGGAAAGTACACTTGAGATAACAAATGTTAGACGCACACCTATAGTCAGCAGAAAAAAAGCAGAAGATGAAACAGGGCCGATTAGTTTTGTTTCAGATGAAGTTAAAAAGCAAATTGAAAGTGAAATAGAGGAATTAAAAGTACCAGTGAAATCACTTGGATCAGAAAAATCGACAAAAGGGTACAAGCCTTCAACGGATGCAATTAGTTTATCGTCAGCAAAGTCCTATACAGGAGAGTATGAAACTCCAGAAGTTGTAGAAAGGAAGTCAAAAGATGGAAAACATGAGCAACAAGAGAAAGGAACGGAAGAGCCGGAGCTATCAAATGTAGAGAAAGAAACTGGAGAACTAGAATTATCAGATATAGAGAAAGAAACTGAAGAACCGGAGCTATCAGATTTAGGGAAAGAGGTTGAAGAGCCGGAGCTTTCAGACATAGATAAAGAAAGTGAAGAGTCGGATCTATCAAACATAGAGAAAGAAAGTGAAGAGCCGGAGCTATCAGATATAGAGAAAGAAAGTGAAGAGCTGGAGTTATCAGTTTTAGAGAAAGAAAGTGAAGAGCCGAAGCTATCAGATATAGAGAAAGAAAGTGAAGAGCCGGAGCTATTAGAAGTAGAGAAAGAAAGTGAAGAGCCGGAGCTATCAGATGTAGAAAAAGAAAGTGAAGAGCCGAAGCTATCAGATATAGAGAAAGAAAGTGAAGAGCCGGATCTATCAGTTTTAGAGAAAGAAAGTGAAGAGCCGAAGCTATCAGATATGAAGAAAGAAAGTGAAGAGCTGAAGTTATCAGTTTTAGAGAAAGAAAGTGAAGAGCCGAAGCTATCAGAGATAGAGAGAGAAGGTGAAGAGCCGAAGCTATCAGATATAGAGAAAGAAACTGAAGGGCCAGAGCTATCAGACATGGAGAACGAAAGTGAAGAGCCGAAGCTGTCAGATATAGAAAAAGAAAGTGGTCAGCCGAGGTTATTAGATATGGAGGAAGAAAGTGAAGAGCAGGAGCAATCAGATACAGAAACAGAAAGTGAAGAACCGAAGTTAGCAGACATAGAGAAAGAAATTGAAGAGCCGGAGCTATCAGATGTAGAGAAAGAAAGTGAAGAGCCGAAGCTATTAGAAATAGAGAAAGAAAGTGAAGAGCGGAAGTTATCAGATATAAGGAGAGAAAGTAAAGAGCCGGAGCTATCAGATATGGAGGAAGACAATAAAGAGTCGGATCTATCAGATATAGGGAAAGATAGTGAAGAGCCGAAGTTAGCAGATATAGAGAAAGATAGCGATGAGCCAAAGTTAGCAGATATAGAGAAAGACGTTAAAAGTGACGCTGATCAAGAAAAAAAGAGTGAAATATTGAAAGATGATAAATCTCAACAACAGGCTGCAGCTAGTGTTGATAGAAAACTTAAAAGTGAAGAATTAGTTGAGACAAAAGGTGAAAAATCAATTCCTGATATTGATGATTCAGGAGAAAAATCAATCGATAAATTGCTAGAAGAACAAAGGGAGAACCAAAAAGAACCCTCTTTGCGCAGCGACGAGAGTAGTACGTCTGAAAGCATAGAGGATGACACACTTAAACGCGAGGATTTAAGAACAAGTAGCATCGATAGCGAACTTAAAAGAAGAGGATCACACGAGACAAAAGTTGAAAAATCTGACCCAGACACTAATAATTTAACCAAGAAATTAAGTAATAAATCTTTAGAAGAACAAAGTGAAAAGCAAAGGAAACTGTCGCTGAATAGCGAAAAGAGTTACGCAAGCCCGGCTGGAAGTACTGAGAGTGTTCCAACATCTGTCGAAAGAAGGCGTAGAACTTCTTTTGAGTCATCAATAGAAAAGCTTTTCTATGACATGGTGGAACCTCGAAGTTTATCAGCAGTACACAGAGTTAGTAGTGTACCCGGAAGAGAGAAAATGGAATATTCTACTGCGATAACAAAAACTTCAAGCGTACCAACAAAAAGCAGAAAAATGGAAGCAAAGCAGAGAGGAATAACCGACGAATTTTTCTCAGGTGCTATTAGTAAATCACGAGAGTTAAAACCATCAAAGAAAACGGATAAAACAAAATATGAAACTTCAGGCATTTTTGTAAGGAAAACAAAAGACGGAAAAGATGAGGACCAAAAAGAAGAAGAAAATGAAGATCACGAACCACTCGATGAAGAATGTGACATTGAAAATGTCGCTGAGAAGAAAACGAAGAGTGAAACAGTAGAAGATTGCAAAACTAAATGCAAAGATTTAAATGCTCATAAGACCGAAGAAGAAAATAAAAGTGAGGACTTAGCTGAAAAATACCCTGAATCTTTTGAATCATCAATAGAAAAATTACTCTTTGATACGCAGAAAAATGGACGATCATCTGATTTGAAGAAAGTTCGAAGCTCGTCGGATAGAAGAGAAAAAGACAGAATTTCGGAATCACGTTCAGCTAGAAGTACTCCAAAGATTAGCAGAGAAACTGCAAAAGATATAACGAAACGGAGCGATACGACAACCCATGCAGATTCAAAAATTAGTTCCAGCAAATCACATCTAAAGTCACCAACGAGTAAAGCAGAATATAAAACAGTTATCGAGCAAGAAAAAAAGTCGAGTGATACGGAACCTAAGCAGGAACAAATAAAACCCACAGACTGTTTGGACTCTACAGACGAACGAAAAGAAGGTGAAACTAATAATTACGAAACGACAGCAGATAAGACAACGCAAGAAAAAAGGCAAACCTCTGATTTGAAGAAAGAGCGAAGCACGTCAGAAAGAAGAAAAAGCGACAGAGCTTTTGAATCACATTCAGCTAGAAGCACTCTAAAGAATAGCAGAGAAACAGCCAAAGATATACCGGAACAGAGCCACACAACAACCGATGTAGCTTCGGAAATTAATTCCAGCAACTCACATCTAAAATCGCCAACGAGTAAAGCAGAATATACAACACTTCCTGAGCAAGAAAAAAAGTCGAGTGATAAGGAACCTGAGCAGAAGCAAATAAAACCTAATGACTTTTTGGATTCTACAGACAAACTAAAAGAAGTAGGAACTGATGATTACGAAACAACAGCAGATAAGACAGCGAAAGAAAAGAGGCGATCATCTGATTTGAAGAAAGCTCGAAGCAAGTCAGAAAGAAGAAAAAGCGACAGAGCTTTTGAATCACGTTCAGCTAGAAGCACTCCAAAGATTAGCAGAGAAACTGCCACAGATGCTACAGCAACCTATGTAGCTTCAAAAATTAGTTCTAGCAAATCGCATCTGAAATCGCCAGCGAGTAAAACAGAATATAAAACTCTTTCAGAGCAAGAAAAAAAGTCGAGTGATAAGACACCTAAGCTCGAACAAATAAAAATTAAAGACTTTTGGGACTTAGCAGAGGAACTAAACAAAGGTGGAACTAATGATTACGAAACAACAGTAGATAAAGCATCGAAAGAAAGGAGGCGGTCATATGATTTGAGGAAAGCTCGAAGCACGTCAGAAAGAAGAAAAAGCGACAGAGCTTTTGAATCACATTCTGCTAGAAGCACTCCAAAAATTAGCAAGGAAACAGCTAAAGACACAAAGAAACAGAGCGATACAACAACTGATGTAGCTTCAAAAATTACTTCCAGTAAATCGCAGCGGAAATCGCCAGCTAGTAAAACAGAATATGATATACTTTCCGAGCAAGAAAAAAATAGCAGTGATAAGGAGCCTGGGCTGAAACAAACAAAAACTGAAGACTTTTTGGACTCAGCAGAACTAAAAAAAGGTGGAACTGATGATTACGAAGCGACAGTAGATTGGGGATCGAAGGAAAAGAGGCGATCAACTGATTTGACGAAATCTCAAAGCACGTCAGAAAGAAGAAAAAGTCACAGAGCTTTTGAATCACGTTCAGCTAGAAGCACTCCAAAGATTAGCAAAGAAACCACCAAAGATACAAAGAAACAGAGCGATACAACAACTGATGTAGCTTCAAAAATTAATTCCAGTAAATCGCAGCTAAAATCGCCCGCTAGTAAAACAGAATATGATACACTTTTCGAGCAAGAAAAAAAGTCGAGTGATAAGGAACCTGAGCAAAAACAAATCAAACCTACAGACTTTGTGGACTCTGCAGACCAAATAAAAGAGGATGAGACTGATGATTACGAGACAACAACAGATAAGGCATTAAAAGAAAAGAGACGATCATCTGTTTTGAAGAAAGCTCGAAGAACGGCAGAAAGAAGGAAAAGAGACAGAGCTTTTGAATCGCATTCAGCAAAAAGTACTCCAAAGATTAGCAGAGAAGCAGTCAAAGATCGATCGAAACAAAGCGATACAGCAATCGATGTAGGTTCAAAAATTAGTTCCAGAAAATCACAGCTGAAATCATCAGCGAGTAAAACAGAACATGAAACACTTTCCGAGCAAGGAAAGAAATCGAGTGATAAGGACCCTGAGCAAAAACAAATCAAACCTACAGACTTTGTGGGCTCTGCAGACCAAATAAAAGAGAATGACACTGATGATTACGAGACAACAGCAGACAAGACATCGCAAGAAAAAAGGCGATCACCTGATTTGAAGAAAGCTCGAAGCACGTCAGAAAGAAGGAAAAGAGACAGAGCTTTTGAATCGCATTCAGCCAGAAGTACTCCAAAGATTAGCAGAAAAACAGAGAAAGATCTTTCGAAACAGAGCGATACAACAACTGATGTAGCTTCAAGAATCAGTTCCAGTAAATCACAACTGAAATCATCAGCGAGTAAAACAGAACATGAAACACTTTCCGATCAAGAAAAAAAGTCGAGTGATAAGGAATCTGGGCTGAAACAAACAGAAACTAAAGACTTTTTGGACTCTGCAGACGAACTAAAAAAAGGTGGAACTGATGATTACGAAGTGACAATAGTTAAGGTATCGAAGGCAAAGAGACTATCATCTGATTTGAAGAAAGCTCAAAGCACGTCAGAAACAAGAAAAAGCGACAGAGCTCTTCGGAAGAAAAGTAAGGAAGAAAGTGAAGAGGAAAGTAAAAGTTCAAAAGAAGCATTTCAGCTCAACAGAAAAACGTCGTCAAATGCTTCAGAAGCAAAGACTGTAGGTGCACCTTCTAAAGACAGAAATAAAGTTTTTCGAGGGCCATCAAGAGAATCTTTCTTTGATATGACAAAATTTGGAAGATCTTTTGAAGCGAAGAGGTCTACCAGCATGCATGAAGTGGAAAACACCGATCGAATTTTTGATACACGAAGAACCATTAGCTCATCTGAAATAACTAGACGCAAAGTAAAACAGAAGAAATCTTCAGGACACATAGGCAAAGACGTTGAAAAAGCTCAACTAGTGAGCGAAATGGTACCCATGGAGAGAGTTAAGAAAGATTCTATCAAAATGGGAACTAGTGGCTTGAAATTACCTCGTAGTTCAGACAAGCTCGCAACAAAGCGTTCGGTTGAACTTGATGTGAACAGAACAGAAGAGGAAGAAAAATCAAAAAGACATAACTCAATTGAAGAAAAAGAAGATATCAAAAGCAACGATTCTTCTGAAAGTAGGAGTGTCGGAGCTACGAATTCGAGCCAAGAGGAGGCTAAAATACACATTGATCCTGATAAGGAAAAAATATTATTCGTGAAATCTAAACGAAAATCTAAAACAAATGGTATAGCAATTCAAAGCAAGGAAAAAAATAAAAGAAAAGAAGTGGAATCAGATGAAAGCAACGAAGATTTTGCAGACGATGAAGATGATTTGTGAAAAACCACGTAGACTGAAGATTTAGTTGTGGGACTTTGTTGCAGTCACTTGATTTATCATGTGTTAACGAGAATGTTACTTATTTATCACTCAATTTGCCATTCTTGATTGAATGAATTTGCTATTTCAAAATCATGTTGAAACGCATAAACATTATATATTGCGACTTTTTTCAGCATTCCGAAAATTTATTTAGGTTAGAGAAAAAAAAAATATGCAGTTGCATGTAGTGTCAATTTTCAAAATGTATCAAGTTCAGTTTTAACCTTTAAAAATCATTCAGATGCAAAGACATTTGAAAAATTTCCTAAGTAAAATAATCCTTTACATTTTTTACTTGATAAATCTAATAAAAAGTATGATGTAATGTAAACATGTGTTTATTCTTCTGCTCATGTATTTATTTAATTTTCTGTGCGAATTATCCGAGAGAGAACTCGTAAATGTTCCTCTACCAGAACATTTGATTTTATATTACGTAATTTTTAAAAAATCCACGCCTGGAAAAACGAAACCAGCGACGTCTCATGGCTGGGCCGTATTTAAGGGGTGGGTTTTTAGGGTTCAAACCCCTCCGAAAATTTTTAAAACTATTACAAAAATGCTTTTCATAGTTTCTCACTGAAAAAATTATTATTGCTATTTTATTTTAATTTTCTTTTTTACTTCAAAACTGCATTTAAAAAATAAAATTATCATTATTGAATAATTGTGCAAATTAAGTGTTTGTTATGCAGTATCTACTTATATTAAAAACTGAGTATCTTTCTAACTATCTTTCTAACTATCTTTCTTTCTAACTATCTTTCTTTCTAACTATCTTTCTTTCTAACTATCTTTCTATGTCACGCTTCTTTCTCCTGAACGCCAATGAACTGAAAGTCGAACCAGGTACCGATAGATAGGTAATTTTTCAAGCTTCATTAGTTTCAATCTATATAATTATACGATTTTAATTAGCGAAGATATCAATTAATAAGTAGTCAAGTTTAAAGCGATTAAGCCTAATAAATGATTAAATATGAAATCCATTCTTGCATTGCAAAACGTGGTTGCCATGCCATGAAACAATAATAAAAATGAAAATGAGAATTTTGAATGAAGGCTTAACTAAATCAAACACGAAACTCATAAGCGGGCGACTTACATAGTATTTTTATCGCTAGCTACTTGTAATATTTTGAAACATTCATTTGTTGAAGAGCCATCTACTGATATTAAAAACTGAGTATCAATGTCTGCTTTTTCTCCTTTGAGCGAGCTGAACCAAGGGCGGATCCAGCTTCTGGTTAAGGAGGGGGTCATTTTCGGAAAGGGGGGGTCAAAGTGCAATTTTTGTGCAAAAATGGGGTGGTTTGGCAGTTTTTTCGTAAAATAAGTCCCAAAAATGCAATTTTTTGCTATATTTGGTCGGTTAAGGGGGGGGGGGTCATGATCCCCATGACCCCACTCTGGATCCGCGCCTGAGCTGAACTTACTGAAACTTTCCTCACCATCTTGAAGGCGCGAAGCATCTCAATAATTCGAATGATTTTTTTTATACAGGAAAAAAGTAAAGGCGTGAAGCGCCTGTTAGCGAGCCGCCTTGGCGGGGAGTAGTTTCTTGACATTTTCCTCACTACTTTCAGGGCACGAAGTGCCCGTGCAACGCCGGGCCACGTTCGTGGTACGTCTTGAAATCGAATGAACATTAAATTATATCAAATAAAACTTCAGAATGAGGTAAAAGTTAGAGAGGGGGGACGTTATGCATCAACATGCCGCAGGAAGCTAATCTAGCTGCCCTGGCAGCTAGTCTCCATATATTATTTCTCTAAGCCGAATCCTATACCCGGTCGAAACTCGCTCATTTCTTTATCGAATTGCATGAAAATTTATGATTTTGAAGCTTATCCCGCGGGCTATTGACGAAAATTAGACCCACCCTCTAAAAAGTGTCGGTTCGTTTTTTATTCGAACTTCAATTTTTGGGCACAAAATTGACTCTATCTAGCGAAATAATTGTCGTATCGTCTCCATTTTGATTTCATTCGAAAGATTAAAAAAAATGCGTTCTTTAGAACGTTTCTCCGCTAGCGCCGCGTAACGAGAATCTCGAAAATCCACGTTTAAGCGACTTATAAGCGATTGAAGTTTGAAAAAGTTAAATTTTTTGCTCAACTGTTAAAATCGTTACATTGTTATTCAAATCAATTTTAAATGCGACATTTCAAGCCAAGGCTTAGCTCGGTAAACCTTAATTGTAACTTTTATTGTTTCAAAATATTATGGTAGTTTTGCGATAACGTTAGTATTTAGTTTAGTAGTAGCCTTGGGTATTTGATTTTAATATAGGGTATCACTTTTGTAGTAGTTGTAAAAGTGAACGTGTCTTTGATCTTTTTAAAAAGTTGTCAGAACGACAGCAGTAGATGGCGATGTTGTGCAAATGAAGCCAATAAAAATTGTCGTATTAAATTTTAAGTTTAGAGTTTTTTTTTTTTTTTGCGGAATTCCGCACGGGTCACCTAGTTTATTTTTATTGTAGTTATTGCAAACATAATTTCTAAACAATACACCTTTCCCTTCGAATGTTTACTGTCACTAAAAGAAACCCCAAAATTCTTCAAATTTGTGAGTACCAAACTTCATATTTAACACATCTTGTAAGTGTCCGTAAGGTAGAAATTTTAAAAGTACTCCTTCGAATGCGCGTATATGAGTAAACTCGCATCCAGATTTTTTTTTCTTCGTTGAATAGATGAGTCATTTTTTACTTCCTTTTACGTAGTAAAGGAAGTATTGTGATCGCGAAAAAAAATTCACTCAATTTTGGGTTTAAATTTTGATTTTATTCACCCCCGAATGAATGTTGAGTCGTTTTTTCGACCTGTCAGCACGTGCATACAACATATAACAAGCCGAAAAATCCTTTTCAACCACTCCGAGTAAATTACGACGTGTTTTCTCGTGACGTCGGTATGAACTTAGGGCTGCGACATCGATGTCGATGTTTTGGAAACATCGATGTTTTTGGAAGAACATCGATATTTTTACCATCGATGTTTGAGGGTCGATGTTTTTCCAGCATCGATGTTTTAGGTTTGATGTTGCTTTCGATGTCGATATTTTATAATTCAGCAAAGAAAGCCAAAGAAAAATATACGATAAGCATACTCATTAAAAAGTTTTCATGTTTAATCAAAAGTTGCAATATTAACCTCATTTGGGAAAAAATTCTATAATTATTAGCAATGCTTTGTTTTCGATATTTCTGAAGCATCTCTAATTTGCTTTCATTTTTTTTTTTAAACTTTTAACTGTTGTTTTGCATTCAGTGTTTTTACTTTCTTCTATATCTAATATATAGAAGAAAGTATTGGTTTCGTGAAAATTTTCGAATGTCGAATTTTGACGGATTTGCACGTTTTGAGGTGCGCTGAGTCCATTTCGACCATTTTTGGAAAATGTCTGTCTGTGTGTCTGTCTGTGTGTGAGTCTGTATGTGTGTGACCAGTTTTTGTGGCCGAGCTAGAGCAAAAACTACTGCATGAAATCGAACAAAAATTTTTGCACATATGTACCACCATGTGAACTGGTGCACCTGACTTTGTTTAGCGAATTCCTCCAAGGGGAATGGAGCAATCGCACGTGTTCTGCGCGGGGGTGATTGCTATATCTCAGGAAGTAAAAGGCGGAATCAAACGAAAATTGGTTTATAGGTAGACCCTACTGAGTACAGGCGCTGATTCAATTTGTTTGTCAATATCTTGAAGGGAGGTGGAGCAATCGCACGTGTTCTGCGCGGGGGTGACTGCTATATTACAGGAAGTTACCGGCGGAATCAAACGAAACTTGGTCCATAGGTAGACCCTACTGAGTACAGGTGTTGATTTGATTTGTTTGTCAATATCTCAAAGGGGGGTGGGGCAATCGCACGTGTTCTGCGCGGGGGTGACTGCTATATCTCAGAAAGTAACCGGTGGAATCAAACGAAAATAGGTCCATAGGTAGACCCTATTGAGTACAAGTGCTGATTCAATTTGTGTGTCAATATCTCAAAGGGGGGTGGAGCAATCAAAAGTGCTTATTTTGTCATTGCATCTACTGTATCTCGGGAAATATTGCTGCGATTTGAATGAAATTTGGAATAACACTAACCCAATATGGAAGCAAGCATCGATTAAATTTTGGCGCCAATCGCCCCAGGGGGAGGGGGGGGGGGGTGATTTTTGCGCTTAGTCAACAATGCGAAAAATTAATTCATTAAAAAATCGCTTTCACGCTATTTAATTATCAAAACAGCTGAAAACTTTCAATGATTTGAAATTTTTAACTATTACCAATTTCTTTTGACTAAAAATAAAATGTTTGCAATTAATCTAAACAAGGCTTTTGCAATGATTTCCAATTTCGCTCATTGATTCTGCATTTGCTGGGTTATTACGATAATTGGGAAATTGGAGCTGCTGTCTCCAATTATTCTGGAGAGTACGTATTTTATTTTGTAACCGGAATTCATAAGATAGATATAGAAGAAAGTTTCGTGACGGCCACGACAGCTAGTTTTTTTTTTTCGATCTCTTTTTTACATTTCAACAAAAAATAATAAAATTATGCGATAAAATAGATTCATATTTTTCTAACCACTGGTTGCAATTAAAGTTTTTTCAATAACTAGCGATTATTTACAGTCAATGATTTTTAAACATCGTTGTTTTGCATTTAATTTTTTTCTCGATGATGTTTTACATTTCAGCAAAAAAAAAAAAAAAAAAAATTATAAAAATATGCGACGAAAAAAGACATACAGTTAATCAACAGTTGCAGTATATATCGCACATCCAGAATGAAAGGGGCACATCTCAAAAAATGCATTTTTTGGAAATATGTTTAAATAGCGTACCTTAGTACACCTTACATGAGAAACCAACCCATTTTTATCTAGTGTTAACAGTCGCAGCTAAAAAGCAACTTATGCCCTTATCATTCTCCAGATTCTGCCGATTGTGAAGGGAGAATTGAGTTTGAAAGGGGCACATCTTTGATAATCAGAGTTTGCCGAGCGGAATTGGTGCAAATTATGGCTAGTACTCTTTTTTAAACCAATTAAGAAAACCGTAATTTAGCTTTTTTTTTGAAGTGACACTCGTTTTAATTGTTCGTTATTAAGTATAAATTGTTTGTGCACAAGTACTTTATGAAGGATTCCTTTTTTTAGAATCAGAAGAATAGTATTATGTAACCTAGCATCAAATCATTAGGAATTAAAATTTGATTTAATATCGCTCTGAAATGAAACAGCGATAGGAAGTATCAGTTGACAAAATGTTTCACATTTCAAATAAAATAAATGTATCTAAAAATCCTTAGAACAATTTTTTTTTCGAGAAAACTTGCAATTTTTTAATATACTAAAATTTTCTCTATTTCATACAGTACATTCTATCATTACAGCTAATTCAAAAAGAATGTATTAAAATATTTTTGGTAAAACGAAGCATCATGACTTCAGTGCATATTTATCCGTTTTAAATTCTACAGTCGAAAAATAAGTGAATCTAATTATTTTTTATTAGTTTTGTTTATCAGCTTCTATGCTTCTATATTTAAAAAAATTGCTATTAAATTGAAAACAGTAACGTATTACCTAATTTGTTGATTAAATACTTTTAGAACTATTTTATAACTTTACTACACAGAACCCTTTTTGTAAAATGTTTGTTAAAAGCTACAAACTTGAAAATAACTTTGTTACACATTTAGAATTACTATACCTATTTGAGTACAACGTTTTAACTACAAGTAATGTTTTCTCGAAAAGATTTGTATTCAACTGCGGCCTAAATTTCCACTTTACTTTATCTCGAAGGAATGTCTTTTTTTTTTTTTTTTGGCGCATCCGACCGTACATACGTACGTACAAAAGTATAAGCAACTAAAATGCCCTTTTTTTCCCATTATCGAGTTAATTATCACGAGTTGTCTCGTGATGCGTAGGAATCAGGTATAAATCAAAATCCCTACAAAAAGTAGTGTAAAATTTCGCCTGTAGAAAAGAGAAATTTTATGATTTTAAAGTTTAATTTAGGCCTTTTCGGATTTCGTAAAATTTCAGCCACTGTAAGTAATAATGTAAGTATTCCACTTAAAAAATTTTCTTGCAACTCTCAGCCCCCCCCCCCTCCCCTCGTAAGCAGGGTGAAAGAACCCTGGCGTGACATTCTGAGCATGAAAGGACCTACGTGCCAAATGTGGCTCAAATCCGTTGTAATTTTGGGATTTGGGACCCTACTCGTGGATAAAAAAAAAGGCCCAATAGAAAATGCACAAAATATGCATCATTAAAAAATGTAGATTAAAATCATGACAAGAACTTCAAAAAAAAATTAAATGGTGTATAAACCGATGCCCGTAAGAATAGCTATTTTGAGATGTGCCCCTTTCATTCTCCACGAAAATGGAGAATGAAAGGGGCACTTCTCATTAATTACCGACTTATTTAAAATTGACCGGGAAACGCAGACCATAGTCACCTAGCAGAACCTTTAATCAACCAATCAATGAGAGTATATCTAATTTCAATAGTTATTAGAGTCAGGGCAAGGATTTAAAAAAGTTTAAATTTTCAAATCGATTTTTCTCAAAACAGCTATTTTGAGATGTGCCCCTTTCATTCTGGATGTGCGATATCTCGCTGAAAAAAGTTTTCTTAACTGACATCGTTATCTTACGGTTAATGTTTTTCCAGGAGACAAAAGATGCATCTAATTGAGTGATATAAAGAGGCGCTTGTAATGGAAAGTAACTGATTAATAAGTACTTTAAAATATGTAAGAAATTGAAGAAAAACTGATCGATGTTTTGAAACATTGATGTTGGAAAACATCGATGTTTTTTTGTCGATGTATCAATACCATCGATGTCCTTATTTTCCAACATCGATGTTTTGCCTTCGATGTCGCACCCCTAGTATGAACATGTGTATGTGCGTATGTATGTCGCTTAACTCAAAAGCTATATGCCGTAGAAACTTCTAGTTTGGTATGTAGGCTCTGAAGAGGGTCTAGTTGTGCACCTCCTCTTGTGGTTGCATTCGAACTTTCCTAAGGGGTGTTTTAGCCTTTTTTGGGGGTAAATCAGTGTTAATTTCAATGCAGACTTTAGTGATATGAATTTGCACGATCACTTGGAGACATATCGCCAAGCTTTTGGTCTCCAAGTGTTTGAAGCCAACTTGGCGATCAATTTGGCGAAAAAATATTTTTTGAATTTTTGTTCAATTTGGCGCTATTGGCGATATTTTGCGAATAATCCACTGAAGGATGCTTAGATCGCCCATATTTAGCAGATAAACCATTTTAAAAACATTTTTTTAGATTGATTCGTGAAAAACTAGGGGTGTAAAGGTTTGAATTGATATCTTGCTCAGTCTTAGGCACTATTTTAACACTTAAGGTATCTATTACGAACTTAAACGTAAAAAGAAGTAGTGTGGGGTCCACACCAGATTTTTTTTTTTTTCAATTTCATGTTAATACCCGTTTAACATGTAATGTAACAAAATCAATAGAATATAGAAAATGAAATAAAATTTTATTGACTCTATAGATTTCAAGAGAAATAGGTTTGGTGAAACCATCCCCGAAACTAAGGTCTGGTTATGACCCTGATTGCAGCTATACTTTTTTTTCATTTCGGAGTTTTTTTCCCTTCCGTTGTCAATTAGTTTGAGTCTATTAACTTACAATGGAGATTGATTTCGTCAAAGGGCAATCCAATAACCTGTGAGGGATGATTGTTTTAAACTTTTTGCGGCGAAAACCATGTTCAAAATTTTAGAAAGGCATTACCTGGCGATTTTTGCTTGTTACGGCAACCCAGAGAAACAGCATTGCGAAAGAGCGAAGAAACTTGTTTCTAATTGGACCGAAACACAAAGCTTCTCGCTCTATTGGCGGTTTGCGGAAAGTTCCCTCATCCATGTGACGTCACCGTCGCTTGAACTTTAGAAATTATTTTTAAAATAATCAAAATATAGTTTAAAAAAACTATAAAAATACGCTTTTAGAGTTAATCAAACTATTCTAGCTGATTTCCCTCTGATTTTCAAAATTATTGAATATCCGCTAAATTTACATGAACTTATAATACATACCAACATGTGATGTAGTTTAGCATTTAATATTAATAATAGTATTAAATATATTACTTTTATATTTGCAAAGAACGTGAATTTTATCTTTTAGTCAGAGTTCCATACAAACAACTGAAACACTGCTAAACTGTATTACATCAACATGTAATTTAGTTTAGCCTTTAGTATTAATGATAGTATTAAATATTTTTGTAAAGAACGTGAATTTTATCTTTTATTCAGAGTTACATACATACATACATACATACATACAAACAAACAAACAAACCCACATGTGAAACAAATAAAAGCGTATATTAATACGCTTTTATTACGTGTCGTATTGCAAAAATCTTGTTCCCCTATGATGATTATGTATGTTGTTTAATCATATAAAAACATAATTAAAAAATTGAAAACTTCCCTATTGGATTCACAGCAAGCTGTCGGGAAGTTGGTTGACGTTTTAACGTTATCACCAATCAGCAAACTCTAAAAATTTACATAGTCCCTAAACAGAGTAAAAGTTATTTATATGCAACCTAGATTTAATTCTCGGCATAGGAATAAACCCACCATCGCTCTCGTACTATATGACAATCTTAAGGCTTCGCGGTTGGAAGACTAATAAGCGGTACATTTTTTTTTAAATACAGAAGCCATCAGCTTCGAGATACATGAGGATTGCGTACTATGTGGCTTGCCTCCTGACAAGCACAGGACAGATTTACGGCACAGAGAGGTTGAAATACCATCCATATCCATATGCAAGCCGGGACTTGCTTACGAGGAGAATATTCTACCTCTAGGCCACCAAGCCCCCTCAACGTACATTATGCTTAATTTGTTTTACGCAAATCTTTGGCCTTTTGGCGGCCAATCTGAAAAATCAAGACGCACATGAAAGAAATAACAACAAAACAGTTATTTGAAGCTTCCTTACTGAACTACTTCCACAAAAATCGATCTATTCTAAATTCGAAGAGTGATAATCAAAATTCCCCCGTCGTCCTTCGGGCTGCTTCACGTGAACATCTCAACAAGATTCAAATGACCCTGTTTCCTGATTATCTCACTTTCGAATGTACTTGTACTGAATACCAAAACTTTAATGGAAGAGATGAAAAATGGAGAAAATTTCAAGCATTCAAACCAGTGGCGTAGCGAGACATTTTTCGTAGACTAGGTTTTCAGTTTTTTCTACTCCTACGCAGATCGATAGGCATATAGATATGAACAGACAGACATAAAAAGATAATTATAGCTAAATACAGATAGAAAGATAGATAAAGATATATAAATAGATAGAAATAGGTAAATATGAATCCCCCCCCCCCTCAAAAAAAAAAAAAAAAAAACAACCTTGTTGCAAAAATCCCAGCCAAGAAAATCTCGAATTCTTTCCAGCAAAAAAGCTGGTATGGACCCCCACTAGAGCCGCTATATAGACAGGGCCGACGCATCAAGCTTAAGTTTTACCACTTTGGATCCAACTTATGAACTTTGGACTTTCAAATTTTCATTGTTGCGGCGCTAGGGTTACCAGAAAAAGTTTCGGACATTGCCAAGCTTTGTTAAATTCACCGGAAAAATTACCAAAACGCGATAACTCGCCTGAAAAGACAACCACTCACCGAAAAAGACAACTCTCAATCACGTTCTGGATCCAAAGTGGTCAAACTTAATCTTGATGCGCCGGCTCGTCTATATAGGGGCCTTAGACCCCACACTACTTCTTTTTACGTGTAAATTTCTTAGTAGTTGCCTTAAGTGTTAAAAAAAGTGCTTGGAGTGAGCAAGGTAACAATTCAAATATTTACTCCCCTAATCTGCCACGAAACAATGCAAAAAATATTTTACAATGGTTAATTTTCTAAATATTGCTGATTTTAATATCATTCAGTGAATTTTTCGCAAAATATCGCCAATAGCGCCAAGTTGAACCCAAATTCAAAAAATAATTTTTTCGCCAAATTTGTCGCCAACTTGGCGATATGTCGCCAAGTTGGCGTCAAACACTTGGCGACCAAAAGCTTGGCGACATATCGCCAAGTGGTCGCGCCAATTCATATCACTTGAGTCTGCATTGAAATTAACACTGATTTACCCAAAAAAGGGGTAAAACACCCCCTTGGGAACATTCGAATGCAACCACAAGGGGAGGTGCACAACTAGACCATCCTCAGAGCCTACATACCAAGCTAGAAGCTTCTACGGCATATAGTTTTTGAGTTATGCGAGCCACATACATACATACGCACATACGTACATACAGACGTCACGAGAAAACTCGTCGTAATTAACTCGGGGGTGGTTGAAAAGGATTTTTCGGCTGCTTATATGTTGGTACGTACATATGCACGTGCTGACAGGTCGAAAAAACTACTGAACATTCATTCGGGGGTGAGCAAAGTCAAAATTTAGACTCAATTTTGAGTGATTTTTTTTCGCGATCACAATACTTCCATTACTACGTTTAAGGAAGTAAAAAGGGTGTCTTCATCCTAAATTCTAAAACCCTCAGCCCTTAAAAAGCTATGATATCTAGTTTGTCATTGCCCGCCAACTTTATGCCAAACTACCATATTCCCTTGTTTTCTTCTTTCAACACACCAACTTCCTGTAAAATCTAACCCCACTGCCAACTCCCCATCAGTATGGATGGTTACTTTAAATTGTTTTAAGTTAAATTCTTTCGATTAGAGCCGCTTAGACAGGCCGGCTCATCAAGATTAACTTTCACCACTTTGGATCCAATTAATTTATTTTCACTTTCAATTTTTCATTGTTGCGAAGTATTGTTACAAGGAAAAAATTTTGACACATTACTACTATACTCGGTTACTTTAAAATAGGCGTGTCAATTTTAGAAATTTTGCATCGTCTCCATGGAAACCGCACGAAAGACAACAGTTTCAATCTTTTTTACTTCCTTTTACGTAGTAAAGGAAGTATTGTGATCGCGAAAAAAAAATCACTCAAATTTGGGTCTAAATTTTGATTTTGCTTACCCCTGAATGAATGTTGAGTCGTTTTTTCGACCTGTCAGCACGTGCATATGTACCTGCCAACATATAAATAGCCGAAAAATCATTTTCAACCACCCCCGAGTTAATTACGACGAGTTTTCTCGTGACGTCTGTATGTGCGTATGTGCGTCGCATAACTCAAAAACTAAATGCCATAGAAGCTTCTAGCTTGGTATGTAGGCTCTGAGGATGGTCTAGTTGTGCACCTCCCCTTGTGGTTGCATTTGAATGTTCCCAAGGGGGTGTTTTACCCCTTTTTTGGGGTAAATCAGTGTTAATTTCAATGCAGACTCAAGTGATATGAATTGGCGCGACCACTTGGCGATATGTCGCCAAGCTTTTGGTCGCCAACTTGGCGACATATCGCCAAGTTGGCGACAAATTTGGCGAAAAAAATATTTTTTGAATTTGGGTTCAATTTGGCGCTATTGGCGATATTTCGTGAAAAATCCACTGAATGATGTTAAAATCGGCGATATTTAGAAAATGAATCATTGTAAAACATTTGTTTTCATTGTTTCGTGGCAAACTAGGGGTGTAAATGTTCAAATTGCTATCTTGCTCACTCCTAGCACTATTTTAACACTAAGGCATCTACAAAGAAATTTACACGTAAAAGGAAGTAGTGTGGGACCCATACCAGATTTTTTATACACTGCTGTTGAGGCATTTCATTTATTTTATGTTTATCAAATTAGGCTTTCGCTTTTATTTATGTCTTCGTATCTCAGTTATTTCTAAACGTTTTCTAACAAATCTAGTGCTAAATAGTTTGTTTTAGCAAGTTCTGCCATCATGAGTATCCGTAGTTTACGCACAAAACAATTTCAATCGTCTGCATTTATTAATCATTGTTACTACAGCTAAAGTGGAAGAAAATTCCATAGTGCCATAACTATGACAACCATCAGGGAAAATTTCCCTTCCGACCGCCTCCTCTGGGGGTTACACAGGGTATAATGCACAGGCTTTGCCAAATTCATGTGCCGCTAATAATTGCTCACAGTGAAATATAACCAAAACGCGATTACTGGGCAGAAAAGACAACCACTCAAATGATCAAACACGCGCTGGATCCAGGGCCGTCGCGACCGGGGGGGGGGGGGGTGAGAGGGGTGTCTCACCCTCCCAGCGATTTTTTCCAGTCGGCAAAATCAGTTTGATTCGGAATTTTTAATGTTTCAGATTTTCAAAACCTTTTTTTAATTAAAAAAAATGCTCAATCACACATGTTCAGTTACACGACCGTTTGAAATTATTTTACCGAGTGTTCCCTTTAACGTATCATCTCCTGGGCATTTTGACCGAGTAGGCTCATGTATAAATACGGCGACGTCAATCGTCAGATTCACTAGAATCGGCATTTTTCCTTTTTCAAATTCAGGATTCGCGAAATGTTTCATTTCCCCTCTTTTTTTATATAGTACACATGTATACAGATTTATAATTTGTTAGAATACCATGTTTGGTAATAATGCTTCATGTTCATTCTGTTGATTTCATATCTCAGACACAGAACTTTTTAAACTGCTCACCAAATGCTTATTTTGCCGACTGCTCAATTTGCCGACATAATAAGTGTTCACTCAGTGAATTTGGCTCTAAAGTCGGCATTTTTGCTGAATTCAAAATTTTTGAGTTAAGCAATAAGTAGCTTTTTTTGAGAGCCATGTTTACATTTTCACTTTTAATAAAAAAAAATAAAAAATAAAAACATGTACCGTTTGAATCATGTGATGATCGTAGACAACTGTTCAGTTCATTTGAAAGAAGATAAATCATTTTAGCGACTTCTTCTTTTACTGCAATCTTAACTTGCCGGTAGTTACTTCAACTAAGTCTCATTTTGCCAACATTATACCGAGGGATGCGCCGAACTCAAATTTATGTGATGGAAGGAAATCATGTCATTTTGCCGAATGGTAAAATACGGGTCGGCAGTTCTCAAAGGCGGATCCATATTCTAGTTAAGGAGTGGGTTGTAATATCTTATGGAAAGGAGGGATCAAAGTGCCATTTTGGGGCAAAAATGTGGGATATTTGGCAATTTTTTTCGAAATATAAGTCCTAAAAATGCAGCTATCGGCTATATTTGATTGTTTAAGGACCGACCAAAGGGAGGCCAAAATTACCTATTTAGGCCTGTAATTTTGGAAATTTTTTCGGGTGAGAACAGGCGCCATTTGTTTCACGGACACCTCAGGGCTCGTTACCTGGGCAGGAAATATATTCTTCCATAGCATCTTTTTTTTTGTTAATATTTTTTTTTGAATCCATACCAAAGCATGCATAAGCTTTTAATAGAAATATAATAAATTAACTCTCAGGTCGCAATTTCCTAAATATCTTACATTGAAGTTGTACCTAAATATCTACATTGAAGTTGTACAAAATGTGAAAAGAAAGAAAGTTCAGATCTTCGAAAGTAATCGAATGGTGACAACGGACACTTCGCTTCTGCTCTGCTCTTTGTCTAGTCAGTGAGTCTTTTTAGCTGGGGGGGGGGGGGGTCTTGGGATCTTAGCTGACTCTTTTGTCTTCATTGCATGATTCATTCGTTGTTGGGGGGACGCGTTCATGGAAGAATTCCGGGGCCTAGAGATTTCGGTGGTGTCGCTCGAGGACCTTTTTCCTCCTCCTTTTGGCGCGAAAAGAGACAAAAAGCTTCGACCAAGACCGTCACAAAGAAAGAAAGAAAAGAGGAATCGGCTAGGACAACTTGCTTTTTTGCTTTTCGTTTTCCGGATTACCCATTACCCTTCAAAAATGCATACTTCCACTTTCATCTCCCCAAAGAAGAAAGAAAAACAAGTCAGGGAGCGTCAAGGATTTAGATTTTTGAAGTATGTTTTAAAATAAGAAACCTGATAATAATTGATTGATTTCTTTGGATTGCAGAATTTGTAGGTGTTTGGATTTTTTCTTAGTACTAAGAGGTTGAACTTTGTCCAACTAAAATTAACTTGTCGTTGTGTTTGCTGGGAATAATTATAGAAACAATTTTTTTACGTAATTGTAAGTATTCTTATGAAATTTGTTTTCATTTATTTGAGATGAGATGATGGGCTACTTATACGTTTAGTAGAAAATTATTTATGGTGCTTAGCTACAGTTTAAGGCCAAGATATAGCAGCCTTGTGTAGAACGTGATCAGATCAGCCCCTTTAAGCCGCTGCTATACTATGGAAAAATAAAAAAATAAATAAGTAAAACTTCCTATTCAGTAATTAACAGTAATTTTCGTCAAATGAATGCGTAAATAAACGAAAAAATGAATTGTTAATGAAAAATGAACGATTGTATAAAAAAGTGAATTAATTAATGTATGAGAAAAATAAGTGAATAAATTAATATATGGAAAAAATAAATAAGTGAATAAAATAGAGAATCTATAAGAAAATAAATGAATGGATGCGTAAATAAGCGAGTAATTAAGTATAGGAATGTAAATGAATGGATGCGTAAATAAGCGAGTAATTAAGTATAAGAATGTAAATGAATTAATTAATAAAGGAGAAAATACTTTCGTATTCGTGATTTCATAAATGAATGCCTAAGAAAACGAAATGAACTACTATTTCAGTTTGTCCCATCCACTTTGCTCGACGTGCACTTTACACATTGCATCAAGCATTTAAAATCAAAACATTTTAAACATGAACTAAATTAGTACTGCACTAGACATTAGGAGACCTCAACTAGTGCTCAAAATTATAATTACAAGAACTTTATCATTTTATACTAACGAAAAATGTTTTCGAAAAACCACGAATATTACAAAAGGTGTACCTAATTTCGAAAATAACTTGGATAATTTTTTTTGTTAATCTTTAGAACTACTTATTTCTTATCAGGAATCAACTATTTGTTCAGGAACTCAGTTAAAAGATTGCTTGATAAGTGGCGCTGCAAACTGAAAATATTTTATCATTTCACTTTGCCCCACATTTATTTATGCCCATATTTATTTGTGCCCCAAAAGGGTCTTTTTATGAAATTTTTAATTTTCTATTTTCTACCGATAACAAAGGGTTGAGATAGCTAAGAAACTTAAATAATTTTTATTCAATTAGTTTTATTTCTGCCATGTTCGAAATGTAAAAAAGTCAGCTGTATTCTAACTATTTTGCTGTTTAATTCTGTAATAAAAAAATACAGGAAATTGAAATTAAAAACTCGTGTTAGATTCAGAGGGCATGAACGGAGTTAGAATTTTACATTTGATGACTAAGCCCCCAGAAAAGCAAAAGTTAAAAAAAAAAAAAAGTTCCTCCAAGTAATATTTTTTAATACTTTTCTGTAACGATTTTTTTTTTTTTTAAGTTGTTCAAGGAAGCCCTCACTCAGATAATATTAATAAAGCAGATTTTTTAGTACTCCCAGGGTACGCATTATTAGCGCATATGGAAAGTCAGGGAAAGTCATGGATTTCAAATATGATCGAAATTGGTCATGGAAAGTCATGGATTTCAGCGAAAAATGTCCAAAAGTCATGGAAACTGACTGTTTATCATGGATTTTAGCGCTCCGGACCGATTGAAAATTTTCCCGCGATCTGGGAAGAACGAAAACATTTCCGCCGTCATTCTACTTCGTTATTGGGTGCAATCTGATTTGTCAATTACAATTTCCAACAAGTTGCATTGTGTTGACCAATTAGATGAATTCTCAACGTAAAACCGTGAGCGGCGAATTTTGTGTAACTGCGCATGTGCGCGGACTCCGTCATCTGATAAAATATGACCTTGAACGACAAAAAGATAGACTCTGGTTTTTTCCCCGGCATAGTAGTAGAGGGGCTATGGTCCAAAATATAGCCGGAAACTGCATTTTGTGATAAAAGCATGAAAGTTGGTGTGTATGTAGACAATGTATTTACAAACATTTTTAGAAGGGGAGCCATTCCGAAATCCCCACCCAAACCCCTCCGGCGGCCATTTTTGGTCAAAAAGTCCGAAATTGCTTTTCTTATTTCTTTTTCAAAAAACACCTTTTTTATCACCTTATTAGAGTTCAATTATATTAAACAAAGATTAGAAAACCGTCAAAATAGCTTAAAACCGATTAATTTTAATAGTACTCATTAAAAATTCGTTTTTTTCTAAAAAACTGAAATTGATCAAAATCTTCCAAATTGTTTTCAGGGGCCGGTTTAAGGGTGTCCAACTATGTATCTGAAAGCACTATATTAAAGAAAAACAATTTAGTTGCATTAAAATCCAGCAATCCGAACCCCAAAAATCCGAAACTTTGGAAAACCCGAGCATATTTTTTAAAACCTACTCATAAAAATGTGTTGCAAAACTGAAAATAAAAACAGAAATTAAAAACCATAAGCAAAACTAGTACTTTTTCAAAACTTAAAAAAAAACCGTTTGAATTGTTCCTTAAGAATGAATATTTATCTTTGATTAATTAAAATAAAACCAGTTTTCTTTATGGACGAAAAAGGTAATAAAAAAAACTTCAAACATTTTGAAAGAAAATACGCAATGTCATGGAAATTTCACTCACATTCAGCAGGATTATAAGTTACGCTTGCACCTATAAAATAGGGGGGAGGGGGAGGCACGATCATATTTTTATACAACTGCGAAATTCTAAAGAAAAAGCTTTAAAACAAATTTCAAGTTTTTTTCTCGTTAAACGATTTGAGGAGTTTGTTCTCTCTAAAAGATGAGAGAAGAAAAAAAAAATTGCTGTAATAAAAAGTTTAGTGCTGTGTTAATTAAGCAACTTCTCTACTACTTATCATATTGTGCTGTTATTGAAAAGTAACCCTTTATAACAAAAGAAACAACTGAATTTCAATATAAATCTGAGCAAGCAATTATATACAATGATTATGTGTAATGGCTATATACAAGCTGATTTTTCGTAATTGAACTGGCTAGTAATTTACATAGATATACAACATTTCCCATTGCAGAATTTACACATTGGTGCACACAGTCCATTTTTGAAGCACCAACAAGTTTTTGAGAGCAGTTTGTTTTACACTTCCGTGACGTAAATTCGCTTAAGACATTTCACCTCTTTCAAGAATTCATTTGTTAATTTAGTTTCTATGAAAAGCATTTCTGACTTATTTAATCCATCAAAATTAGATTGTGGTGGTTCCTTCACTGAAAGATATGCTGGATTTACAAATAATGATATACCTGATGTGGTAACTGAGGGACCTTTTTAGAAGATGGTATTTCGGGAAATACAAGAGGAATTTTTGAGCCTTGCTGCTGAAATGACACATGCTGAAACAATGAAATGCTTGTTATATGGAAAGAGTCCTTGTTTGTTGTACTACTAGAGTTATAATAAAAATTATCGTGCGCAGCCGGTGTAAAAACAAAGATCCTGAAATGTGAGGGAAATGTAGTTTTATATTTATCAATTTGTTTAACTGATGCTTTGCAGAGTCCAGTAGAAATCTTTAGAAGCCTTGAGTAAGAAATGAAAAGTTCCAAAATATGCATTATGTCAACAAGACTTTTTCTTCTAGTCTGTTCGTGTACTTTAATGGCCAAATAAACAGGTATTGGTTGTTCCTTGTTTACTTGATGCTTGATAGTTTGCTTTGTTAGTTTGTTTGAAGTATATATATATGCATATTAAATACAACTGACAAATTGCAAGTAATGGTTGAGAAGGAAGACCATCAATATTGCAAGTACCATATAACAAGTTATTTAAAAGGACGGAAGAAGAGGATCAACAGTTTCTTGCTGACTCTTCAAATCCGCCTTCGACGCTGGCAGTTGACTTTCAAATGCATGTCCTAGTGGTCTCCTAGTACTGGAGACACATATTGATTCACTTAATATTCAAAGCCTGATTTCTCTGCGTGCATATGTCCATGTCCGAAGTGTGATAATATCTTTGCTCTAAGCCCGGTATTGTCAACATCATTAGCAGATTTATTTTCGATTGATAAATTGTGTTGTAGCATAAGTCTTCTATTCCTTCAGAATAATATTTTAGTAGAACGAATATTCTGAAAATTGGATACTTATGACCTTTGTTAACTCTAAGATTTTGTAAGTAAGAAATTACTCGGTGTAGGGCAATTAATTCAATTCGTGAATAAATATTTTCCTCAGAACAATCATTTGCTGTCCTTCATGAGTGATAAAGTTTTACAAGTAAAGTTTTACGAATGCAAGTTTGGTGGTACTTGCATTCTTGAGCTATTATGTCAGCTTGCGCCAACTTAGCAGTGAGCGTACTGTCTGCTTTTACCAACACGCAATTTCGTATTTTCTGTCAACTGATTTCGTCAGAACTAGATGTAACTCCTGTCTATTTTCACCAGACTTATCAAAAAAGAAACACAAATCTGGAAAGGATGAAGTGCATTTCTTTCTCTTCTGCTGAACTGAAGCCTCTTCAAAATGTTTACTTACGTGGCACTCTTCAAAGTTTTCCTTTCTTTTTCTTTCTTCAGCTCTTCTGACTTTTGTACTGTTATACCTCAAGATACAAGATTTATGCCACTTATCCCTCTTTTCATTAAATTTTTCCGATACAAATAATTCTTCAAATTTAAATCTACCTACATTTACGAAGTCTGATAATTGCCTAATTTTTGCCTGCTTTGACAGAATTTCGAACATTGTTTCATAACCTCAGTACAAGACTGATACATTTAAAGTTGCTGCAGGGCACAATAGATTATTTTGGAGTTAATTTCGAACAGAAAATAAATCTTATCCAGTAAATATCTGTTGTAATAATTTTGGTAAAAACAACATTTCCTGGGGTTGTTTTTTACCAAACATAACCCTTGTTTGCCATTTAAACTTTTAAACCATTAAAGCTTTAACCATGCCATTTAAATTTTTAACCATTAAAGTTTACCATTTAAACTTTAACACTTAAACAAAATTAAAATAAATGCATTTAAAACAATACTTTTGAACATGTAAAACCACAAGACTATGAGAAACCGTAACTTATAAAAATATGAGCATCTTTCCTAATCTCGATCTATATAAATAGCATTTACGGGAACATATGAACAATGACACATGTTACCAATGATAAACACACTGGAAAATATTCGTCATCTAATGAACGACCATATTTGAAGAAAAAAAATCAGCAACGGCAACAATAATAAAAATTAGAGGAAAAATAAATTTAAAACTAAAACTTTAAAATTTCTGAAATTGAAACTTTAATTGTATTTGTAGAATCATGCTATCTTGACATTAACTTTTCCCTCAAGTTCTTGTGCTTTTGTACCCTTGGGGAACATTTTCGATGATGTGTGCTTGGTCATAAAAATGAGAGGTATCATGACTGGATAATTGGACGGTTCGGTCAATTAGGATCCGGATAACCGGCACCCTACTTTTTTTAAACATTTATTTAATGTATATTTACATTCTTAAACCATTAATGCATTTATGGGGGGAGGGAATTCACTTCCACGACTTTATTCTTAAAAAATATCGATTTGCCAAAAAAAAAGCATTTTTGGGTTGTTCTTTTTAAAATTAGTCTCTAAGTGGAGCTTTAAAAGATAAAAAATACAATAAACGCCTATGTAATGACATAGCCAATGATTTAAGAAGAAAATAATAATAATAATTACAAAAAAGCGCTATTTCTAGTTTTGGACCAAAAATGGCCGCTAAGAGGGGTTTGGGGGGGATTTCCGATTGGCTCCCCTTCTAAAAATGTTATTTTATACATTATCTACAAACCTACCAAGTTTCATGCTTTTATCACAAAATGCAGTTTCTTTTCCCGTAGCCCCCTTACTATAGGCAGATTTGCCTTTTACATTTGGTCTCCTCCCCCCCCCCCCCCCTACCCGCTTCATTTAATTCCTTTTTCTTTTAAAACTTGTTTGAATCTTTTTCTTTCGAGGAGTTTTATGCAAAAGAAAAACAAATTAAAATACGATGTTGAATTTTAAAGAATCGTGTAGGTAGGGGGGGGGGAGCAGGAACTCAACGAGTTCCGTTTTGAAGTCAGATTTCGCCTCACTCATATCAGGATCTAAACTTACAGTAAAATTTATGGACAGACAATTCATTGCTACATGAAAGTACGTTTAAGGACAAGCACGGTGGGGAGGAGGGTGTCGGTAGGAAAAGATCGTTTTTTGACCTCAAAAGCGAGGAAAGTCATGGAATTGAAAAGTCCAGGTTGAGCAGATACCCTGTATTCCCCAATATGATCAGGGTTATTTCGGAATATTTTGAAAACATGTCTTAAAAAACGCCGTTTGGCCAATCTTCAATAGTGTAGGAAATGTTGAGCAGTGTTTCTTTCAGACATTTAGCTCCGGGGGGGGGGGCACTCTGAGAATCCGTAGGGGAACAAAGATAGGCGCGAATCCAGCGGGTCTAGGGGGGGGGGCAAAAATAGCATAAAACTGAATTTCGGAGACTTTTTTCGATAAGTTTGCCCCCCTCCCACTAAATTTGAGACCTAAAATTGTAGTTTTGCCTTCCTCCCCCCCTTCCTTATATTGATCTCCTCCAAAAACAAAAGCTAGCTGGATTTCGATAAATTTGGTCAACTTTCCCCCCATTTGACCCTTAAAATTTTACTCCCCCCCTTGGACAGTGACCTCCACCAAAGCTGGATCCGCAGTTGCCAAGGGCGTATTAAAGGGAGTGGATGTTGACAACCTCTCCTCCTCTCCGAAATAATTTAAAAATTTCTTATTTAATAAAAAATCGTTTTCTTTTATAAAAAAATTTCTCTTTTGTAAAATCAATTCGTAAATTTATCTTAATGATTGGTTAGACCCCTCCCTAAATAAATTTTCCTGGCCACCATTCCCATCGGAGAGACAATAAATGTTTAAAAAACTTAGTTTTCCGCCCGGTAATTTTTCGAAACTGAAACTCCAAAAACTTGTTTGTTCCCAAAACAAAATTTTGTTAGATATTAAAAAACACTAAGGAGAATCCGGAGGCATTCCCCCAGAAAAATTCCCAACTTGAAGCCCAAAATACACAAATGTATAGGTTCGTTGATGACGTTCGGTAAGGGATGAAGTTCAAGACACCACCCTCAAAATATTTCAAAATTGGAGCTCTAAATACGCAATTGTATGTCATCTGAGATGATATTTAAGGTAAAGCCCCTAACTGGGGGGAGGGGTCACGGATTCTCCCCCACATTTTTTTGCTGAAATTGCCACATTTAACTGAAGGCCTAAAAACGCAATTGTTGGTATGTGTGATGAAGTTGAGAAAGGGACAGGTTTTGAAACTCTCTTCAAGAAAATAAAGTCGAAATTTGAGTTCTAAACGCGAAATTGTAAGCTACGTTTGATTAGATAGGGGAGATAAATGTGGTCTGTGAAATTCTTTTGGAACTTTTCCGAAATTGAAGTCCTGAAAAGGAGAATGTAAGCCGTCTCTGATGACGTTAGGGTTCGAGTTCGGAACTCTACCCCGGAAAAGTTTTTTAAATTGAAACATTAAAACACAATTTTAGTGCTTTTTGATGCCATCAGAGAAATTGGTGGGTTTAGGACTTTACCTTTTAAAATTTTTGAGATTGAAATCCTGGAATCGCAATAGTAAGTCCTTTTGTGGTCGATAAGGGAAAGGATAATGTCCACGGACTTCCGTCTCCCATAATTTTCCAAATTTGCAGTACAAACCATCTTTGATAAAAATTAGAATTTTTAAATTTTAAAAAATTGAAGTTCTAAAAACGCAATTCTAGACACTTTTATAACATTATGAATATTAATGCAATTCAGTACTCTCGCTGGAAGTGTTTTGAAATTTAAATCCTCCCTCCCACTTTTAAAACAAAAGGCGCAACTGTAGGCGATTTTTGATGTCAATGAAAAAAGGATAAGGTTTGCAAATTCTTTTCCGTTATTTTTCTGAAACTGATGTCCTAAGCAAGGCCTGATTAAGATATCACGGGGCCCTAGGCCAAATACTTCTTTTGGACCTTCCTTAATGAATCTTTTCAATTTTAAGCATGGGATAAAACAAATTTAGGCATTGACTACAACAATTTTAGCCATTTGGGGGCTCCTAAATTGTGGGGGTCCTAGGCCGCGGCCTAGTTGGCCGATTCAGTAATCAGGACCTGGTCCTAAGATACAATTGCAGGCTATCTTTGATTACCCCCCCCCCCCACACACAAATACGATATATGTTTTAAAGCTTTTATTTATTTTTAAACTTGTTTATTTATTGATTATTTTCACTTATTGATTTATTTCTTTTGTTATTCTTTTGTGTGAATATGTGCTAGTGCAAACTGAAATTTCTCCCGGGGGGGGGGGCAGTTGACTTTCTCCGGGAGTGCAGTGCCCCCCGGAAAGATGTCTGAAAGAAACACTGGTGTTGAGATCCGAAGCTTTCCACAGGCCCACAGAGAAATTTTCCAAATTGGCAAC
Organism: Uloborus plumipes; assembly: GCA_038373865.1. Classification (NCBI taxonomy): domain Eukaryota; kingdom Metazoa; phylum Arthropoda; class Arachnida; order Araneae; family Uloboridae; genus Uloborus; species Uloborus plumipes. Next base: position 39,747 of record JAXGGA010002703.1, read on the forward strand.
AGAAATGCAAATTTAGGCATTTTTTTGTAATATTAGCCAAATTGGTGCTAGCCAGATCGATTGCCAAGTAAATTAAAAGATGGCGCCACTACGACTAACATAAAAAGTCCTGTATGATAGATTAGCTAGGCAAAAAATGGTGATCTAGAAACCTGGAAAACTGCCAATTTGAAAGAGGAACTGCTTGCAATTTGAGGTCTAAAAAGAAAATATATAGCAATTTGTCATCGCTAATAAAAAACATAATAATACGCAAACACACATACACACACACACACAAACACATCCGGAAGAGAGTAACTACCTCCTCCCCTAACGCGTCAGCATGTAGTCCTAAATTGTGTTTTAGGACGTCAATATCAAAAACTTTCCATGTACATTCAAAAATGCGTTTTTAGAGCTTCTATTTCGAAACTTTGTAGAAGAGCGTCCACAAATCAAACAAGTTCCTAATGCTCCTTACAGAAATAACTTGAAATTGCGTCTTAACAAAAAAAGCTTTTTATTTTTGTCTAAAATGACGCCCGACAACTCTGCATAGTCTTAAAAGCCAGGGTGTGCAAGCGAAGTTATATCCTATATTTCTTAGAAATTTTCAGAGCAATATGGTTGATGAACCAGTGTTAATGTCGTGAAATTGATGTGCATTCATAATGCATCATGCCTTTTTTTTTTTTTCAATGTTACATTTTTTTTTTCTGAAACTTAACACCCTCAATTTACTCGCTTTATGGAGCCCATTGGTTTGAAAATCACGGATCAAAATTCACTCATATAAGTCGGCAAAACGTTGGAAATTGGTCGGCAAATTTAATCTCAACACCCCCCCCCAACCGAACTTGCTTCGCGACGGCCCTGGCTGGATCCTAAGTGGTCAAACTTAATCTTGATGTGTCGGCTCGTCTATGCCTCAGTTTCGATGGTAACAAATACGTACGTCAATTAAATAGCTCATTGAAATGTTATATTTTCCTAAGCAATTCAATCAATCGATCGCTTCTTTAATCTGCCTCTCTCTTCTTTTTTTTCGTTTGGCAGTAAACTTTACGTTTTGTTTTTTACATGTAAAAATTACGCAGTCGTTTTGAGTTTCTACGGCGCTGACCTTCTTCAAACATAAATTTTTTGGTGTAGTATTTCATTCCTTCAAGCATTTCTAGTAAGAATTACATACTTTGGAATTTAAAATTATATTTGATTTTATAATCATGTGTTTTGAAATTACCTGATAGCCCCAAGCTGGTCAACGAAAATAAGTTTCAACTATAAACACTTAAAATGTGGGTATACTAATACGTAATAATTCGTACTAAGTAGATAATAAGCTTACCATTCTCAAATTTGAGCTGTAACTAAATTTCTCCGTCCTCACAAGTTTTCAGGGCATATTTTTTTCCATATTGTTGCTACTTTGAAATAAATTAGGAGAAAAAATGCATTCTTTATAAACTGAGGGGATATTTTGATGAATAAATTTTGGCGCGATCGCGAATCTTTAAAGAAAATTCTTTTTATTAACCCCTGACGCAACAAAGAAGGGAGTTATAAGTTTAACGTGTCTGTGTATCTGTCGAAGGCGTTGGATCCTAGCGCCGATCAAAGATCCCCGTTTTTACAAAACAAGATATGTATAACTTTAAAAGGCTGGGGGACGTTAAAAATGCTCGTGGACAAAATGTCCTCCGAGTGAATCTATACCTCTGGTGGTACTGAACCAGGGGTTTGCTCGGCTCCTGGTCTGGATCAAAAAAAACAGAGCGCTCTTCAGGTTTCCATCCAACCGGTAAAACCACGTGTTGTGGCAGATACTGAGTGAAAAATGAAAAGTTTAGTGACGCGAAAAAGCCTTTGACCCTGTTTATACCTTTTTTCTGCATTTGAAAAGGATGAAACTATTATAAACTTTTAGAATTTCGATATTGCTACTATTTAAAATTTATCTCCATTTTATAGAATTTTTATCCACATCATGGACGAGGATGACGAAGAGGCAGAAGTTAAGAAAGGACCTAAATTTTCAACATCCATGTACATTTCCCAAGGAACCGCCTACCTCCACCACAACCGAGTCGATAAAGCGATAGTCTGCTTCGACACAGCTTTGGAAAAGGAACCCTGGAACTTGAGGAGCCTCGTTTGCCGATCGAAGTGCTACATGAGGATGGCCAGATTCCAGGATGCGTATCGAGACGCGGAAACAGCCCTGCGATTGAATTCCAAATCTTGCGAAGCGAAAGCTCTGAAGGGCGAAGCCGAATATTTTCTGGGAGACTTCGAACGGGCTCTTTTGACTTTCAGGAGGGCAGAGAGGGAAAGGCCGAATTTCGAACGATTTAAGTTTGGGCAGCAGATGAGTAGGAGAGCCATCGACAACGCCTTGCAACCTGATGATGCTATGACCATTCGTGATGAAGACACAGAGAGATTCAAAAAGGTGGATGGTGAATCAGTTCCTGAACAAGTAGAACCAAGAGGATACGACCCATTGACTGAAGATATCAAAATACTTGATGAATTTCTTTCAGATGACTGCATTTCTTCTGTACACCCCATCTGTGAAGATCTTAAGTCTTACTTAAAAGATCGACAAAAGTTTTGGCGAACGCAAAATCCTGGTGGCAGCAGACAAACCAGTAAAGCAATCTATCGTCACGAAGCTAAAAAAGGGCTAATTAAAAAGGACAAAAAGTTTGACACGATAAAAGAGGCCAAAAAGGGCAATGTTGCAGGAAATAGTCACCAGGTTGAAAAATTACCTGGTACAACTGAGCAAAATTACAACAGAACAAAACAACCTGGTACAACCATTAAAGATAAAGCAGTTCAAAAGGAAGATATTAAAGAAGAAAAAGAGGATTCAGATAGAAAAGAGCGAATTTTAAAAGACAATGCCAACAACAATTCTTTCGAAGTTAGAGGTAGAGAAGTTGATATAGAGTCCAATTTAGTTTCAAATATCAATGAAAATAGTTCAGATTCAGAATGTAATACAACTGGCGAAGATTCAAAATCGAATGAGGTCCAAAGTAACAAATCAGAATAAAAGCAGTTTATCAATGAAGGTGTTATTCATTTCATTACTTCAACAAAAATAATTAGAAGTGAACATAAAACATAGTAATTTAAAGATAAACACAATTAAATTAATGCACCTTAAAGATCAATTAGTTAACATCAAAAATTATTTCTTTCTTCTTAGAATTAAACTCCAACTGGAAAGCGGAACATTAGGTTGGTTCAAAATTTTTTTTTTGCTACCAACCAAGGCGCACATTACTTTTTTTATTTATGTATAAGATCACCCTTCTAAAATTTCAGCTCCCTACTCTTAATGGAAGATGGTGCTCAAACACCCTACATTTTTATTCTTTTTCATAATTTTCACAATTTTTGAGTTTTTTAGACTAAAGAGACCATTTTCTTGGAAGAGATTTTTTTTTTCAATTATTCTCATTTTCCAATGCATTAAATAGAAGTTCAAACAATGGGAAACTTTCTTAATCGTTTGAATCTATAAAGCAACACCTTTGATACAATCGATTATTTAGTAGATCGCAGCATACAATGTAGATTGCAGTACTACTTGTCTACATGTTGAGCTATGATTTTCAAAACTTACGCTTGCTAAAATAAAGTTGTGAAAGAGCTGTGCAAAATGTTCTTTATGTTTTTAAAGTAGTGGGATGCAGAGAAAAAAATTTCAAAATTTAAAGTTTTAAACTAATAGTGCTAAGAGTATCACAAGAAGAATGAATTAAATTATAAAAACTAATTGCGAAAAATAAACTATTGTAGCTAGTCTGGCATAGAACAAATCTGAAATTTGGGCAAAGATATTTACTTCATGCTTACTTTGGTCATCATATTCCCCACAAGTTCTATTCTTTTTAATAACTTCAAAATGAAAAAAATGTTTGGCAAAGAATTAAGCAAACAAACAAAAAAAAAAAAAGTATAGTAGAACTATGTTGCACATAGTTTGAAACTTCAACTGTAAGCTTTTTATGAATCTATAGATAAATCCATGATCCCTCTTGCTGATTATAAAGAGATAATTGAGGTATTATTAGTCAATTAGGGAGCCTTTCTGAGAAAATCCAGTCTCTTATATGCCTCAAAATATTTGTGTTCCTACATAAGAAAGAGATTTTTCACTTAATCATGAGCAAAAAAACCTAGGTACAACACTTTTTACAATTTCAGCACCTTTTTGTACAGTAAAACAAATAGATTGAACATTAATAGATGCTCCATTTGCTATTAAAACTTCTGGGAATATCTGAACTTGGAAAAAATCTCATCAGATATGAACAACCTGGAAATTGAAATAACAACTAGGACAGTTTCGTTAAAGTACTTGTGACACCTTTCTGGTGAATTAATTAGCTTGATTTAGTTTTTCGCATCAAATTCTAGTTGAAAGAAAAGCAAGTTGTTACAAGAATAAAGATGCGAAATATAACAAGTGCAGTACAGAACAATTGGATTTTTTTCAAACAGGAATATTAGAGATTATTTTCTAACATCCTTCGTCCTACGCCCCAACGAATGCGAATATAATATCAATCACAGAATTAAAAGAAAAAAAAAAAAATAAATAATGGTGAATAACGTTGCTGAGGGAAATGTTCAAATAATTCAGGAATTTAACAGAATTTTTTTCAATAATGAGGACAATAAGCAGTTTCATTTACCTGCTGTTGAAGCAAATTGAGTACTTATCCTTGCTGAGACAATAAAATATTCAATACTAAAAGTCTCTCTCTCAAAAAAAAATCTATATATAAATATACATAGAAAGTTGAATTGCATAGCAAGAAGTTTAAATATTTTGGCTTTAATTAAAAACTTCTAGCAAAATTCAGTATAACAACAATGCTCGGCACGAAATGAACTTCAAATCTATCTTACACTATTCTTGCTGTTTCTTATGTAAAATGCCCCACTGAATCCAAATATGATCTCCGTTTCTCCCTTCACGGTGATTTCATTTCATTTCACACCTCCAGGGTCCCCCGTACCTACCACAGCTTCGTGGTTTAACCGGGATAGGGCCCTGAAGGGCGCTCTGTTCTTAATTTTGAACCAGAACCCAGGGTCGAGCAAACCCTAGGCCCAGCACCCCCAGAGGTATCGTTTCACTTGGAGGACTTTGTGACCACGACATTTTTAACGCCTCCCAGCCACCATTAATCAAGGCGGTGGATCTTTGATCGGCTGGGATCGAACCCGGGTCCCTCCGGACACGAGTCCGATGCCTTACCGATCGGGCCACCACGGCCCACCCTTCACGATGATTGCTCGAACATAACTGGAATGAATATAAGTCAGCGTTTCTTATTTTTTACAAGTGGAACCCTTTTTGCCATCCACTTTTTTGGCGGAACCTTTGTTTTCATTTCTATCCTCCCCCCCCCCTCCACACACACACACACAGCAGCTTGAATGCAACATTCTTAGCCCTGGTTTAAGGGAGATAACTTAGTGTTTCATTTTAGAAACGGTTTATTAACAGCAAAATCAAAATTTACATCACACACATTTATTGTTTGAAAAAAAACTGCAAAACTACCAAATTTTATAAAATACTTTAAATACCCACCATATCACCGATTTTTCCTTCGGCTAAGTGAACAGGAGACAGGGTTGTTGCTTCAAATTTTAAGTTTTGATTTGAATTTTCTTTGCTGGAACTTTTGAGAACTTAGTTCAAATATTATGAAAGAAAGGGAGGAAAAGTTTGGCGGAACCCTTTCGTGATCTTCGTGGAACCCTGGGGTTCCGCGGAACACAGTTTAAGAAACGCTGATGTAAATAATGCCAAAAGGTTCTTTGCTGAAGGAAATCTGCAGTGCGACTCATATGCAGCATGCAATGTTTCCAAGGTTTAAAAAAAAATTTACAGCTTGAAAAAGTTTTTGGACTTGAGAGTCATAGAAGGCAGTCCGATATTATTGTGTTGCACCAATATATAAGTGTAAAATTTTGAAGCTGTAGAAAATGAGTTGTTGATGATATGTTAAATATTTAACGGAGGAAAAAAAAAAAACCATGAGTCTCCTAACTTGGGAAAAGTGTTATGATTTTGAACTTTTCTCCTCTCTAGCCTAATAGAAGAATGTTAATGGTAAATATAATGCTTCCTTCCCCTGCAAATAATATCTATGAAATTGTCGAAATCTGATGAAAATAGGAGGGGAGGGGGGCGCTATTTTCAAAAAGTGGGAGACAATGGGGGAAAAAGGTGGCCATATTAGGATTCAGGAGATCACTGAACATAAGAATCAGCAAGAATGATAGCAAACACCCAGAATTTTTTTTTTTTCCGCTCAACCGAAAAACGCTTGAAATTGACAAAAACTGGAGAACTATTTGAGCTTTGAGCACCGTCTTTTTATTTAAGTAGGAGGTTGAAATTTTGGCAGTATATTAGGGTGGATAAAGGTAAAAAAAATGAGCCACCACCGTGACCTCTAGGACAAATTTTTTTTTTACCATAGATTTGTGAACCACCCTACGGAACATATGAACTAACGTGAAAGATAAAATAATGCAGTTAACTGTAAACTATATTGTTCTCATTTAAAAACAAAGATTTAAATCCAACTAAAATTAAGAGAATTCTTGAAAAAGTGTGTTACCCAGACTTTAAAATTCTATTTAAGTTAAATAAATCATGTGAAATCTTTTCACTGGAGGCCCCTACAAATTAATGCGGATACTATTTCTTAGTAACAAATCTAAAATAAAAAAGCCAAACCGAACTTTTAAAAGTGCGTTTTATAAACCCAATTTTTATCATAGACAGTAATTCATTATTAGAAACTATGTTTTCCACTTCATATTAAGGTTGGTACTTAATCATAAATGTGTGCTCAAGTTTTACGAAATTTTCGATGCAATTGGAAAAAGATGACTGAGCTAAAACAAGTTGCTTTCTCTGCACTAATAGTGCACTGGCAGAAAAACAGCTTTTACAGATTTTATTAATCGCTACTTGAGAAGCGACATCGATGTCGATGTTTCGGAAACATCGATGTTTTTGTCAAAATATGTTTTTTTTTTTTTTGATGTCGATGTTTTAAATTTTATCAAAAAAGGTTTTTTAAAATGTTCGTTTCTTGATGTCAATGTTTTACATCTTAGTGAGAAATTTGATAAAAATATGCGGGAAAATGTTACATCGTCAATAAGTAGTTCCTCATTAGAAAACATTTTTTGTAGTTGATTTCTATTTTTTAACGAGTATTTTCTAAGTTTCGTTGTTTTGCGACTGATGTTTTTTCCGATGTCGATGTTTTTATATTTCAGCAGAAGAAAAATTTTTGTAAAACTACGCTGTAAAAAGTAATTGTTAACCAGTAATTGCAGTATATATCTCTCAGGAAAGAGTTTTCTGTAACTGTCATTGATAATTTTTCGGGAGACAGAGGAACAATGCAATCTATCCAAATGAGAGATATAACGAGGTGCGATAGGCTACTAACACATTCAAATTTGCACACAATATATTGAAAAAAATCTATGTTTTTAGGTCGATGTTTTAATTTCCAACATTGATGCTTTAAAACATCAATGTTTTGTCATCGATGTCGCACTCCTAGTTTATACCATGTAACGAGAGGAGGCTGGTGAAAAAAATACTAATTTCCCACTCTCCGCGCTTTTCCCTTATGGTTATCATAACTACAGCGCTGTGGACTTTTTCCCCACTTAGCTTTTGCAACAATGGTTAAATGCAAACAATGAAAATTGTTTTGTGCGTAAACTATTATTCAATCAACATTAATAGAACACTTTTTGTACTATTTATATAACGGATACTCATGATGGCAGGTCTTGCTAAAACAAACTATTTAGCACTAGATTTGTTAGAAAACGTTTAGAAATAACTGAGATACGAAGACATAAATAAAAGCGTAAGCCTAATTTGATAAACATAAAATAAATGAAATGCCTCAACAGCAGTGTATAAGAAAAGAGTGAAACTGTTGTCTTTCGTGCGGTTTCCGTGGAGACGATGCAAAATTTCTAAAATTGACACGCCTATTTTAAAGTAACTGAGTATAGTAGTAGGTATTAAACATAGTAACTCACTTATAGCAATTTACGATGCATAAGGCAAATACTTTTTTTCAGGTCTGTTTCCCCAATTTTCCAGGATTTTGACAGAATTAATGATTTTCCCCGACCTTTTTGATCAAAATAAAATTTCGTGACAGCTCTAGGTTTATGTAAGAATGAAGGCTTTCACGGCCGGAGTAAATACTAGTTAAGGATTCCGGGCTGTTGTGCCGTGATCTGAATGGCTTTAATCCATACGTTTCGATCGCAACCAGATGACCGCCGTAGTTGCGATTGAAACGTATGGATTAAAGCCATTCAGACCATGGCACAACAGCCCGGAATCCTTAACTAGTATAGCTCTAGGTTTCCCTGACATAAGAAATCTGCCTACAGTTGAGTGGAAGCTCTATATGATGTAATATAAAGGTTAACTGGTAAATGAGTCTAAGAAAAGGACAAATAAAGATAAAGAATTTTGACATTTTATTTTAAAAAATTGAAAAACACAAATACTTTTTCATCATACATATTTATTACATTAAAATTTATATAACCTACAGAAAATATATTTTGTGTAAAGCTTTCTTTCATACAACATTGCCACAATTAAAAGCATACTAGACAAAAAAGCAATATTTTAAGAAACATTGACCTTGAAGGGGAAAATAGTAAGAAAATAATTTATAAATATATAATTGCAAAATTGAAATATGAAATGACACTGAAATATTTGCCTTTTGTACTAAAGATAAATAGCATTTAATTAAATTTCGCTAAGTTACCAAATATAAAATTATGAATGATAGGAAGCCTAATTATAAGAAGGATTAAAAACCAACTATCAAAATGTTTGGAGAAATATATTATTATAATGCTAAGAATTCTGTGGCAAGATATTGTGTTCTAAAAATAAGATAGTATCAAAATAAAAAAATCGGTAACAAAGGTCAACGGAAAAAAGATACATTAATACTTAAATTCTATTTGGTTTTTTGATTTAAATTCCAGTTAAATCATCCTTCTAGAAGAAGTATATGTTGAAAATTTATTTCTGATGCTAAAAATCTGACAGTTTGTTCCAAAACCAATCTAAATTTATACTTATTATTTTGCATTCTGTGATGTTTATAGAAAGAGGAGGTGAAATCAATTTGCAATTACTTTAGCGGTAACAAGCACTACACCAATTCTTCAAATAATAGAAAACAACTGTAGCATAAAGCAGTAAGGGTTAGCAACAGATAATTACATGACATGCATTACTTTCAGAGCTATTTTTAAGCATAAAAGGATGACATTATTCAACTCATATAAATAATTTTTTCAATGTAATTGCACGAAAGTTTTTAATTTCCAGGGATGACAAAATGTATCTTCAGTGATTGACAATTATAAATCCATTCATTCAAAACCGTTGACAATACAACCAACAGAATGCATATGGCCTGCCTTGAGCAGAACCCGTAATGTAAAAAAAAAAAAGAAAAAAAGAAAAAGAAAAAAAAAGATGCTCATAGTTGCCAATATCAATATCCAGCTTGATAATTGAGGGTCGGACGGGGATAGCCCGAAGTTGGACCTCGAGAATAGGGATTGGTCGATCCGGGGCCGCCGGCCGTAGGGGGCGCTGGTGCACCGGTGGGACCGGGAGAATAACCGGCCGGGTACTGCATCTGTCCCTGGTACGCTTGAGAAGTGGGTGGACCAGCATAAGGACTAGGTCCTCCAGTCTGACCCTGTGTTGGAGCACCAGTAGGTGGAACAGCAAAAGGGCTGCCTCTTCTGGAAAACAGGTTAAAAAGAAAACATTAAATAAATAAAACTGTGACCAAATAAGTTTCGTGCACCAGACCTAGAAAAAATTTAAAACCGTCAGCAAACTGAAAACTTGAAGAAAAATTTTCTGACAAAAATACTTCACACACTCCAGGGTACCCCGTACCTGCCACAACTTCGTGGTTTAACCGGGATAGGGCCCTGAAGAGCGCTCTGTTCTTTTTGAACCGGAACCAAGGGTCGAACAAACCCTTGGCCCAGCACCCCCAGAGGCCCCAAAGCAGAATACTTAGTGATGTTCTGCGACGCAAAATTATTTGCCCAAAATTGTTCTGCAAGATAGATTTATACATTATATATTTACCGTCAAAATGTTATCAAAAAGTGTTGTCTCACTTTTACATATAACGTACTGCAATTTAGAATTTAATGAAATGCAACCAAATTGATATATATATATATATATATATATATATATAAATATATATATATATAACGTTTTTTTTCTTTTTTCTTTCGAATGACAACATTTTTCTTTTTTTTTGCGCGCTTTCGAACTATAACGTTTCTTTTTTTCTTTTCTTTTTTTTTGTTCAATTTTGAATAGAATTGTTCTGCAGCCCCGATGTCTGTTCTGCGACGTACGTCACCGATTTAGCAGTATTCTGCTTTCGGGCCCAGAGGTATCGTTTCACTTGGAGGACTTAGTGACCACGACATTTTTAACGTCCCCCACATACCATTAATCAAGACGGTGGATCTTTGATCAGAAGGATCAAACCCGGGTCCCTCCGGTCACGAGTCCGACTCCTTACCGATCAGGCTACCACTTCTCCCGAGTCTTATCAAACATTCTAAGGTCACTGAAACCAGAATAGTTGAAACCTGATTTTTACACTAAAGTTTGTTGTGCATGCATAAGAGTGACTGAATCGGCTTAGTTTGAAAAAGATAAATTTTAGTTGATCTGTTTGTATATTTAGCTGTGAATGTAAGTCACATCTTTCTAGTAATGAGCTATTGTCTTTAGCTTTTTCATACACTGCTATCGTTTTCAGCTAGAGTTTAAAATATGCAAGCATTATGGCTTTCTGTGATGATGTTTATACTGTCGACCCTGCTTAAACGAATACTGTCGGTCCCAAGAAATATTATTCAATTAAGCGGGGTATTTGTTTAAGCAGGGAGCTTTAACATTGCGTCTATGACATGGGAAATTTTTGGTTCTGAGATATTTTATTCGTATAAGCAGAGTATTCGTTTATCCTTTACCCGATTAAACAGGGCTGGCAGTATTATCATCGTTTTTTAAAACCTACTTGTGGATTGTCCACGAAATTTGCTTCACTGCGATTACTGTGCCTCTATTTCATCAATACAGTAATCAGGAGTTTACTGTGTGTACATTTGTGAATTATACACTTTGATAAAATGTTGTAATAAGTAAAATATGTGTTAAATAATGTTGAATGTTAAAGATATATTAAACTAGCTTTTTATCCAGCGCTGCCCGGGTGCTTATTAATACAACATAGCTAAGTAATATTGTTTTAAACTTATTTCATGATAAAATGAAACAGGTAAGGCTTAAACTGATAATTCATTGCTAATCGTAATCTTTGTTGGAACATACTCATATTTAAATGTGCTAATTTTATCAATTTGTATGCTTAAAGGCTTATCTCTATTCCTCTACCTATTCAAAATTGAAAGAAAATGACCATTTTGAGACAAAAAATTGGAATTTTGAGCTTTTTTTGAGGATTTTTTAAAAATTTCAAAACCCTGTCTATGTGAAGTCTAGTGCATCAAGGAACCTCTGTGCCAAGTTTGATGAAAATCTGACGAAAACTGTGGATTTGTATAAGGAACAAACATACATCTACCCATTTTTATAGATATGTAGATATTGCAATAAAATGTTAACCGCTTAGTCGTCGTGCCCGTTCCTCATACGGGCAGAATATTCGGGCAAATTTTGTCGTGGCCGTGTCTCATGCGGGCGGCGTTTTTCATATTTTTAAAGCTTCAAAACTTTTACTTTTTGTCGTGCCTGTATTAGCTTTTATTTCTACAACTACTACACCTACTAAAGAAGGTGGAAAAAAAAAAAACAAATTTGAAGTTTCGAAAGGATTTTGTCGACGAAATATTGGAGAAATATTAAGCTTCAGTCAATGTTTCAAGAGGAGGTCGTCCATCGAATGAAGCGTCACTAAGTCGATTTATTGAACGCCATTTTCTGGAAATAATACTCCCTACAGATAAGAAAGCAAATCCTGCGAGAGAATGTAAAGTGTGTTGCAGTAAGACGAATGCAAATGGGAAAAGATTCGAAAGGAGACAAGATACTACTGCAAAGACTGCAATGTAGGACTATGCATACCATGTTTCAAAATTTACCACACGCAGAAATATTATTAACATTTCAACTAATATACCCCTATTACAGATCTCCAATTTTGAAACATTGTTTGTCACCAACGATGCGCATTACTTGAAGAAAGTAAAAATTTTCTCAGCTCAAAATTTACTTTTTCTTTCTCAATGCCTGCATCGAAACTTTTCAGCCTGTCTTGGATACGTGAGGAAAGCAAACTTTAAGGTAAAATTGGGTAAGTTGATTAAAATTTTCTTACCTTCAAAAAACCACTAAATTCAAAGGAAAATGCAGTGTTTTTTATTTTAATATGTTTAAAATATTATGAACATAAAAAAACAAAAAGAAAAAAAAATGATGAATTTTGATCAGTTTTTGGAAAAAAAAGTGTGACAAGTAAGCGGTTAAATATATATATGTAAAATATACAGCCATTTGTTCCACTTTTTATGTTTCAAAGACGTTAAAAATTGTCTATATCCTAACTTTATTATTATGGTCAATAAACTATCACTTCTCACGAGGTGTGCAAAATAAAAAGTAGCAAAAGTAAGAAATTCTACCTGAAACTGCACTGACTATTTTTTTAATTAATAAGGGAAAACAGCTTTTTTATATGCAGTAAAGCAAAATGATAAAAAAAAACATATTGTTACAAATCTTGTAAATAGTGGAAATTTTTATACTGTTTTATTATCAATTCGTTAAATTTGCTGTTATCTCTATCAATCTTTGCTTAAAATGATTGTTGTTCTGCTGTAACTTTACTTATAAGTTGTTTTTCTTGCTTTGCATCACATTTGGCTAGAGAACGCTTGATGTAGACAAGCTTAACAAGCTCTGGAGACATTGTAATGGAGACCTGTAAATACTTATTTTTTATAATTTAAAGACGACCACCCTTGACATTTGTAGTTTGGAAGTGATTCCCCCAAAATATTGTTGAATGAGAAACAACTCGAAAGTTGTGGAAACATTCTTAAAATTAAAATAATCATGGGGAGATAGATTTTTTTTAGTCTTAACAGCAGTATGCTGTTAGTTTTTTTGCTCTTGCGCTGTGTAATGTTGACGCATTTGGATTTTAATTCAGTGTTCAGTTAAGTGAACTGTGATTATTGACATTTGCTGGATTGCTTGATGTATAACAATTGTAACCTGCTCCACAGTAAATAAGTATTTAAAATAAACTTATTTTGTTTTTATCACGACTGGAATCGTCACTTCAGAAAATTTGAAAGTGCAACGAACTCGTAACAATTTTTCAAATAAAGATCAGATATCATACACTTGAGCCATCTGCTGTTGCTGCTGCTGCTGCTGTTGTTGAGCTTGTGGGGGTTGCTGCTGCTGTTGACTGAACTGAGCTTGCTGCATTTGAGGGCTCTGCTGATAGTTGCCGTAAGGTTGCCCGGGCTGGGAGGAGCCATAGCCAGGCTGTGGAGCAAATCCGCCGCTCACACTGGTAGCAGGAGAGTGGGGTTGTTGGTGAGGGCCTTAAAAAGAAAACCAACATCAGTACATGAACATACATAAGGATACATGTAATACACCGCTGGGCAGTTGTAGCCCCATCGGTAAGGCGTCGGATTCGTGACCAGAGCGACCCGGGTTCGATCCCCAGCCGATCAAAGATCCACCATCTTGATTAATGGTAGCTGGGGGACACAAAGTCCTCCAAGTGAAACGATACCTCTAGGGGTTCTGGGTCAAGGGTTTGCTCGACTCTTGGTCTGGTTCAAAAAGAGCAGAGCGCTCCTTAGGGCCCTATCCCAGTTAAACCACAAGTTGTGGTAGGAACTGGGGACCCTAGAGTGTGTGAAATGTGAAATGTAATACACCGCCAACTCAGTCATTCCATCCTAGGACTGCAGTTTCATGCTTGCATTTCACGTATTTCTGCCTTATCCCTGGGTTAAGTGTGGTAACTTACTGCTTTAAACCCGAGCTCTGCCTTAAATTTATGAGTTGTACAGTACCATAGTGTGGTCTCTCTCTGGTGTTCTAATTTTACGTTCGATGTCAGTTTTTTGACTCTTTTTGCTTCTATGAGAAGATTTTTGCCTCCAGCTGTTACTTCCTATTCCAGGCTGACGAGTGCTAACAAGCACAAAATGGCAGTCCTTGGAGAGAATGACAGAATTGGTGATGTATTGCAGGCGTGTTTGCCATATTCCTGGCGTTGGGACGGTAACTTACTGCTTTATACACAAGAACATATGAAGCATTACTATGCTAAGCAGTAAGCACTGCCCCCAAGCACGAGCTAATATGTAAAATTTAAAGGGCAGGGTGCTGAAACTTATATAAGAGGGAATGCAATATAAAAAGGACTCACATTCATGCCAAAGGTACATTTTTTCAAAATGGCATTGAGCACGTATAAAAAGAATGTTTTAAAACAACCCTTGCTTAATGCTGCAAATACAATCAATGTTGCATACAAATCAATGATTGCAGCAATTCTTAGTTTTCAACATGCTTCCTTTCAACTTTCATGTACTGTTTACAATATCTTCCAAGTATCAAAATCCGAGGCGGATCGAAAAATTTTTGTAAGGGGGGTCAAATTTTAGTGCGCTAGTTTTACCTTATCAGTTAAGTGGAAATAAAACAAAGAATGAAACAGTTAAACCTTAAAGCAGTGAATAACCGTCCAAGCAAGGGCAAAGGCAGAAACATGCAATACACCGCCAACTCGGCTATTTCAATCCGTGGACAGCTGTTTCGAGTTTATTATGCTCTCATCAGCATGGAATACGAAAGTAGTAGGGTTGAAGGCAAAAATCCTCTACATAGCAAAGAGAGCTAAAAAAAACTGGTAGCTAATGTTGCCTCCAACTCGACTATGTACCTACCTACCCGAAATAGCTGAGTTGGCGGTGTATTGCACGTCAAACCTTCTTTAAAATATCATACAATGTTGCAGTAGGTAATATTTGTGTACTATTCTGCTAAATTAACCATTTATTTATTTATTTTGGTAAAAACATATCAGGAATATAAATTTGCAATATATAAATTGTCTACATGTAATCAATATTGGAATTATAAAATTCTTCAAAATAAAATTCTTATAAAATTTCTTAAATAAAATGTAACACTTATCATACATCGTCGCTACCATGCTAAACTTACGAATGTGAAAAATGGCACTTTTCAGGAGAGTCAAAACACCGCATATAACTTTTTAACACCTAACGTGTTTGGTTATTCTCAATTTTTAAACTCTTATAGATATCTTTAAGTGTAAAACTATCTTTCGAAAGGTATCATTTTAATTTTAATTATTTGTAAAATTCGGACTTGAAAAACGAACTTGAAAAATGCGAATTTTCACATTCGTTAGTTTAGCATAGTGCCGACGACATAATGCATGAAGAAAATTTTTGTTTCAAAAAGAGGAAGACTGATAAAAGTTGTTTCTCATCACAGGGGGGTCAGCTAATCCTTTGACTACCCCCTTAATCTGCCATTGATCAAAATCCAGCTTTTATAATACAAAATATTTCAGCACAGGTATTTGATTTGCATTAAAAATTTTAAAAAAAAAGGAAAAAGAGAAAAATTGACCAGAGAAAATATTTCAAATTTAGCAAAAGATGCAATAGAGAGTAAAGGTAAAAAATAAGGCATAGCAAATATCCTTATAGAATTTCTCTTATCCGGTGTTTTTAAAATAGGCCTTTATTTCTTTCGCCCAAATGGCAACAATTAACTAATATTTATACCAAAGCAAAATAACTTGCTGTTGGACAATGTTATTTGAAGTGTTTGCTAACTGCTACTGCTTTCAAGTGTTTTTTCTTTAAGAAAAAAAAGTTTGGCTGCAGCATTAACATTTTTATTTTAGAATATTTTACTGTCGGCCCCGCTTAAATGAATACTGTCGGTTCCAAGAAATATTATTCAATTAAGCGGGGTATTCGATTAAACGGGGATCTTTAACATTGCGCCTATGGCATGGGAAATATTCAATTCCAAGCTATTTTATTCGTATAAGCGGGTATTCGTTTATCCGTTAGACGAATAAGTGGGGACGACAGTATAAGAAAGAGAGTAATAATTTAAAAGCCCTTTAAAAATTCACAACTTTCATGGCAAAGTAAAATGAATGATACAAGTTACAATGCAAACTGTTTGGCGGCACTATAATTGCCGCCTGCAAGAACGGCTTTGGCTTTCTCAATGCTCTTTGTAATTCCAGAGTTAAGCAGGACACTGGGAATTGCATTATAGCCGGAACCTTAATAGTACGCAGTACAGGGCAGCCTTAATGGAGAGCAGAAAATAAGCGCAGGTTCAGCAGTTATCTTCAGTTTCTTTACTACCAAACTCTCTCAACTCAAACCCTCTTGCCAAAGGAATAAATATGGACCTTGCATTGCTGAGATAAGTGAAATTTTAAAAGTTACAGAATAGGTTTTTAAAAATAGATAAATAAATGAACAGACTTTTAACAATAATTTATACTGAAAATATATTGAGTGTAACTATCAGTGATACCTGGACCCTGGAAATAATGCGGATGCTGCTGAGGGTGTTGTTGTTGTTGTGGATTCTGTGAAGAAGCATACACTTGCTGAGGCTGATTTTGATACATGGTACCGCTTGGCGGCACAGCCTGTGGTTGCATTTGCTGTGGTTGAGGCTGCTTCTGACTCGCAGAGGAACCCAAGCTGGAAATACTGTCCGGGGAGCCACCTCGACCATCTGAAATACACATAAAAATAAGGTACATTTTTTTGATGATTAATACTTTTGGACTTCTAGGAAGACTCTTTTACTTATCGCAAGTTACCTAATGGTATGACATTATTACTATACACACTACAGCACATAGGAGGCTGGTGCAGCAAAGTGGGGGTCAAAAGGAGAGTATGCAGGGCGGGGAGGGGGGGAGCTAGGAGGCGATACCTTTGAAGCCTTTTTATTAGAATTTTGTGATATTATTGGATTTTAGCACTGAAGGTTAAATAACCTATTTAAAAAATGTGAAACATGGCGTCAAAAATTAAGACAGATGGCCACCGTAGACATCCACCATCCAATTCTAAATTCCATTCTTATAAAATTACCCGAAAGAAGTCGTCGATCTTTTGGAATTTGAAGCTTTTAATTTCTTTAAAAAAAAAAAAAATCAGTCAAGTGAATAAAAAAGAATTCCAATTGATAATTAGTTCTTTACTCTGAAAGTGTAGTCAAAGTTTACAAGTTAAATTAGACTTGGCTTAATACATAAGCTAACAAAGTACTCACCTTCTTGCAATCCAAAGGAAGAAGCTACTTTATTACGCCCACCTTCTCCCCCTTCTTTGGAAGAGAGAGGATCAAACTCCTTGGGGGCGGCTGCATTGGGAGCATTACTTGCCGGAGTGTTGGGAGCAGCTGTAAAACATAATGAAACTTACTATATAACAAAATACTACAAAATAGAGTACTAAACAAAGAATCAAATAAAATGCAGAACATCAAATCCGTAAAATATTGACTCTTCCTTTGGCTATACAGAAAATAACGCTGCCACATACGGCAGCCTGCATAAAAAAGTTGATACAATTAATCTACTTAACTCTTTCAATAGAAATTTCAACTTTATTTTGAAGAATATCCTTGAGACAGGTATTTTTTTTTCTGTGCATTTTTTCGCATACTGGATTCATGACTTAATGGCATTTTCAATAGAGATAGTTCAAAACAGATAAAACACAATAAAGAAAACATTTTATTTACACCTTGATATCGTACTTGGAGTGTTCAAATCAACTAAAACTACACACACCGCGCTTACTATAATTACTAATCTCAAACTATATCTTCCCGGGAAAGGATATTTCATACAAAAAGGTAAAACAGATTGAAACAAACTTATCGAAATCTGAAACATAGATCAGAAGATAATTCAAGAACCCAGAGAGATCCCGTATTTTTACTATCCTTAAAATTTTAATGAACTTTAAATTTTGAAACATCAAAAATCTCCAAATTCTAAACTTAAATAGAAAATCCAAAAATCGTCAGCAAACTAACATGATCCTTTTTAGTTATATTAGAAATCAATTGTTTTGTACAATTGCGTATTAAAAAAAGCCTCAATGTCATGGAAAGTAGGACAAACAGAGAGATTAATCGTTAGTAATGGGCTCTAATTGGCTACTTTGCATTCCTAATAACTGGCAAATTTTTACTGATTAATTGGCAGAAAATTTTTTTAATTAAATATTATGCCAGTGCATAGAACAAGAAGTTATGCAAAATAAATTCAGCCAGTAATATCAATAATAATTAACTAAATATAATTTTCTGTGATTCAAATATAGCATGCACTAATAAATTATAATAAAAGAGCGTAAGAGACACATTAATTCAGTCATTTAAAAAATTTATATTGAATTAATGCATTAAAAAGAGGAGTTATGAGATGATTAGTCGTATGCATGCCTGGACCCCCTCCCAATGTTTAATGGAATATGCCATCATTTCCCTCTTTCTTGTTTTTGCTGCTTTTACATACAATTAAAATATACAAATTTTACTAATTTCTTTTCTCTAACAAAAATTCTTACATTATTAAGTACCTTTGGATTAAAAAATTTCAGGAATAGGTTTTTTAAAACTAATATTGTTGGTTGAAGCAATGTTAATTTTTAATTTTCCTGTTTATATGCATTAATTATACACTGTTGCATATGTCTTGTGTCAATACTTTTTACATAATCTACCTTTAGCATAATGCTTTACGACTGCTTCATAATTTTCATTAAGAATAAAAGTCCTTGATTAAATGGCATTAATATAATTAAAAAGTCACCACTACTACTGACTACGGGTTACTAAATGTTTGAACTTTCATTTACAGAATGTAATTTTATTAACAATAATAAAATTCTCTCACAAAATTTGAATTAAATTTTGCAGTATTATTTTTCAACAGGAGAAAAATATATGACTGCTCTGAGAAATAAAACAAATTATTAATTAATGCTCAAAACCTAAATTTTGATTTAAAAAAAGTTAATGAAGCTATTTTTGCATCGAAAATCGTTATCATTCTTTTTATCAGCTTCTATCTTTTAATGATTAATTGGTAATCAGCCGATTTACTTATTGATGATTCCATAATTGATAGAAAAAAGATTTTATTTGCCATCACATAGGCAGAATGGTGACAGATAAAACTAAAATCAGAATAGCACTAATCGAAAAAAGAAATGATTACTAATGGGCATGAAGAAATACAATTTGTTCTTGATCCAAAGCCTCAGATCCTGTGCTAGAAAGTTAACTTCAGTTCTAATTAGTTTAAAAGTTTTGAACAAATTCCATTTTATACAGAAAAATTTGATCTTATGTTTGGTATACGAGAGTATACTGGAAGATTGGTATAAGAGAGAGAGACTGGTATAAAAATTTGAATGTGCCAAGTATGTTTTCATTACTATCTCTGTGAAAGATTGCTTTCTGTATTTTTATTAATATCTAATTCTAAGATGATATTGGGCTAAATGGAATTCTTGGAAAATGTCAGATATTTTGATAACCAACTCCACCCATTTATTTCCAGCTGTTCTTAGCATGACATACATATATTTGCTCAAAGAATTGTTTTAGAAAAAGGAACAGCACATCATTTCCGGTTGTAAAGGAAACAATTAGTAATCATTGCACAAAAATGAAGAAATAGTTTGTCTAAATAATATCAGATGATTTAGTACTTTTGTTCGCCGACTTGGTGGCGTGGTGGTAGAGTGTCAGCTTTTTACGCCGATAACCCGGGTTCGATCCTGGAGTTGGCCAGTCGGCGGATTTTCAAGATGCGGAAAATCCTCGCCGCCCATGTTGTATGATTATGCAGCATGTAAAAGATACCTCGGGGTATTCGTTTGGCTTTGAATGTCCTTAGGCAAAATTAAATCCTAGTGCTCTTTTGTATCAAAAAGAGTCCAGGTGCCTCCATCTGGCGGCAACTGGGTGTCAAAATTCTCGTGGTAATGGCTCGTCCGCCGATTCTGGTGCTACGTGAAAGAATGGATGCCTAATCGGGGGGATCGCACTAGGTCTGCAAAAGGTTGTGCCTCTACTGCAGCCCCATTTGAAAGAAAAAAAAAGTACATTTTTTTCACAAAACAATTCAGAAAAGCACTCACTCTTATCATTTTCCATCCTGGATCCTGGGACAGTTTGCCGGGGTTCAAGTTGATCGATCAACTGATTCACTTGATTTCTGATTTTTTGCAGTTCAGTTCGAATATGTTTAACTTCATCTGCTTGAAGAGGGGCTGGGTTACCATTGACTGCAAGGAGAAGAATTGGTAAGCACAATAAGAGAATCATGCAATGTGAAAATTATAACACAGCATTGAAATTAGACATTCATTGTCAATCTTGTTATAATTAAAAAAAATATCAAAATTGGTCGAATTATAGGCTAAATTTTTGCTTTACAAAAAATGAGGAAAAGGAGGATATCATTGCGAGATGAATCTAAAGCATGATGCTGACCTTTTTCAATGCATTATTGTAAATTTGAATAATGGTTTTACTTGAAAAAAAAAAAGGTCACAAGTTAAATATCCTATTTAAGGATAATTAGAAAAAAATATGAACAACAATGCCCTCTAACTTTTCACTTTGTTTTCAAAATAAAAATAATTCAACTTTAACTCAGTAAAGCAGGCTCACTATTTTTTAAAAATCTAATACATGAAAATAGAGAGGGAGAAAACAATCAGTCATTCTGATTGAAGTGAAATACAACATGTGCATCCAGAAGTGCTTTTTTAAATGGTCTATTTCTTGACCAGGTCAGTGTACATATTCAACAGTAAAGATTGGGAAACACAAAAGTATGGAAGCAGTCCCGTCATGTCAAGTTTTTCCCCGGAGAGGCAAAGGGTGTAAACACACTGCAATGTCATCGGAAAGCAACAAAAATCATGCCCACCTATCTGCAAATACATTAGTTTCTCAAAACCAGGGGGGCAATTGATCTACCTAAATTATGGGCATGTATGGAAGTAATCTGTCAACTGCTGAGTTGAAAATTCGTACAAATGTGGAAAAATAATTTCCTTATGCTACCCTAAAAGGCATTCAAGCATAGTTATAAAAACAAAGTTTTAATTCATCTGAACTTCTTTTTCCCCTCTTAGGCAGCACCGCATGATAGCTACTTCTA
Organism: Uloborus plumipes; assembly: GCA_038373865.1. Lineage (NCBI taxonomy): Eukaryota > Metazoa > Arthropoda > Arachnida > Araneae > Uloboridae > Uloborus > Uloborus plumipes. The sequence continues at coordinate 61,148 of JAXGGA010002703.1, forward strand.
ACTTGTAACAATATAAAACTTAGTAAAACTTGATGTATTACAAATCATTCTTTAACAGTACAGAAGTAGACCAATATATAAAACACATCTTTGGACCAGAGATTTTGCTTTTAATAGATTCTGGTATGATATCGATCAGTTCACAATTTTATGAGATATTCAGGTTTTATTGATACCTTTTCACACCAGACCAAGGTAAAATACAATAAGTATCAAAACACAAAATACGCAACTTAATTACCATTAACAAATCTGCCGTCATAAGAAAGAAATCCTATCCCAACGGGAAAAATGTGTTGGGGAAAAACTAGACAACAAATTTTTAACTACATGAATCCTATTAGATTTTTAAAAAATGTTTTAGCTCAATAGTTTGCAAGAACAAAATTTAAAATTTCTTTGATAAATATACCTTTGAACAAATAACGAAAAATCTGTAAAATGAATTGCGGATTGGATAAATTTTCAAGCTTGGATTTTGAGCCTTTTAAATCATGATGGTAGAAATATGCAAAACAATACACCGCCAACTCGTCAATTTCGATCCATGGACTGCAGTCCATGGATCGAAATAAACTAGTAGGCAGTGTATTGCATGTTTCTGCCCTAGCCCTTGCTTAGGGGCGGTTACTCACTGCTTTATGCAAAACGAGTTCACTGACTTGTACCTTTGTTAGCATCAAGGCTTACATAGTTGCAAAGATATTGGATATTAATTTTTTATTGAAAATTTTCTTTTTCATTTAAAATATTAAAATTAAGGTGAAAAGATGAAAAACAGTTTTGAAATTCTATTTACTAGGAGCTGCTGCCATTTTTTTGCAAAGGAGAATATAGTTTTTAAACATTACAATTTACTGATTATTTCTACAAATTTTTGTGGCTTATAAAAAAAGGCAGGTCCCGCGCTAAGCATTCGCCACCTTGCCAAATGCAATAAAATAGGAAATTCTGATCTGGCTAAAGTACTGGCAAATGAAAAATTATCAGAAATTTCTTGTTAGGAGGAAAATATATGTAGTGAATTAAGAAAAAAAATAATTAAAAATTTTTGACTAAGACTTTCAAAATTTGGATAATTTACTGGCTAACAACTTTAACTCTCTAGCTCGGGCTCTGAATTGGATTTCCAGGGTATTTCACTGTACTGATGAATTCACCCGATGAATAGTACTGTTCAAGGATACACTAATCTACAATTGCTTGATAATAGGAAAACTACTTTTTCAGCATGCACCTGCCAAAAATAAGTTTATAGCATGGCTTATCAAGTATATTCAGACATGTGACACAAATAGAATGAAAAAAACTGAAATTACGTCGCTGTGTGAGCAAATACAAAATTGTTGATGTATTATACTTCACCTGCAAGTTCAAACATGACCTTTTGGTTCCATATAGCCAACTATTTTAATTGGATGCATGAAATATAAATTGGTAGATGTTAAATTTAACTTGTGATGCCCATTCTTTTTGTTTTGCACTCAGTATTTTGGTATTTCAAAAAATACTGAATTCAGTAAAAATACTGAAAAATCACATGCCTGATATTGATCACTTTGACAATGCTATGAAATAGCTCTTCACAAAAGCTTAGTAGACAAGAATTTTTATATGGATGCTAATTACAGCATATGGGTGAATATCAGGAAAAGTGCTAATTTAAGTCACAACTGAATTTCTCGAGCACTTCCAAATAAAAACCAAAGATTTTTCTTTTCTCATACAGTAAACTGCGTCGCACATACAATCCATAACAAAATTTTCACGTTTTGCTTTAATTTGTGACAATAGAACTCTTTTTATTGCCTCAATGTCATGTCGGCAGCGCGTCGCACATTCGAATCGCAAAGTTAAAAAAAATCCTGTGGATTATAAAACATCATTGCAGAAACAAATACGAAAGGAAATAACGTGTTTTATGTTCACATATGACGATTAACTCTTATATTAAAGATAAAATGAATTTAGATCGATAAAAAAAAGCAATTTCTGCTTGTCACAAGTTTTCATAACTTGACGAGGGAGCCAACTTCCGGAATGATAAAATCTAGACAAAACATTTTTTGGCGCCAAAAGTTACGCTGGGTGAAGCTCTAATATGTGATGTTTCAGTTCCGATAAAAAAATTTCACTTCGGCTGCATTGAATTACAGGTAAGATTTTTTCAATCTTGACTTTTCTGTTTCTACCAAATGAAGTGTCATGTCGGCAGCGGAAATTTAGACACAAAATAAACTAAATTTTCAAACTCATTTTGCATAATGGAAATGAAACCTACCGTCATGGGCATATTACGGCGTTTTTATTTTCGAATCTTTAATTAGGGATGTTCAGTTAGCATATTGCGAGAAATTTGTCATGTCGGCAGCGGTCATGTTGGCAGCGCCGAAGTAGAAGATATTTGTTACGAAACGGATGCATGCATTACCGATGTTTTTTCTCAATTCTTTCTTCGTGTTTTGTGTTGAGTTTTAAAGAACAAAGATAATTTCAAGTGCATCGCCAAATTTTCCATTATTGGAAACAGTTTATTTATTGTTTTTTTAAATGCTTCAAAAACATTAATTTTTCCGCAAAATTTGAGTTTTTAAACAAAAAATTATTGCCATTTTCACCCTCTTTTCGATTACATTAATATTCAGACCTTCGTTCGTAACTACTGCACCCCAAAATATAATTTTGTTCTTAAATGGAAAACCTACGAACAGTTTAATGCAAATCCCCCCCCCCCCCCCGCCAAACTCTGTCTTGGATTAAGTTCGTTTTTTAAGATTGTATTAAGAATTTTATTTTATTTTGAGTTTTTAACTGTTAACCTATTTATTTGTTTGAAAAAAACTTTGTCCCACTAATTTAATTTTAACTAACTTTTAATTGGTCTCGAATTTTATTTATGATACAAAAAAGCGTTCTAGCTGTGTAAATATTATTATATACTAAGAAATAATTATATTCTTTTTAAACATAAAAGGTAGTGAGTAAATGTTTACTTTTGTGTACTAGAAGTGTGTAGAATCTGTAATATTTGTCAGATCGGTAGCATTCTCATCATGTCGGTAACGCTCAAAGACAACCCCCCCTAAAATGGGGGTAAATGTTCACCTTGACCATGCCCCTAATTTAAAAAAAAAAATGTTGCTTATGTGTATTTGAAATACCCTATTAATTTAATTTTCTGAGTATCTTTAAAAATTGAAAATTTCCATGGTCAAATTGGCACTTTTCCTGATATTCACCCATATACACAACAAAATACTGTTACTGATTGTGTAAAATTAAGTTGTAGACTTCATGGGGCCTAGCAATTTCAAATAGTGTGTAAATAGCATTTTAAACAATTTGTAAATAATTTCAAACAAATGTAATAAACAAACTTACCAAAGATTGTAAGTTTCAGTATTCGGCTGCACTGAATGGCAAATGACAAATCAGAGCTGTCGAAAATAGATATCAGATCTCCATCTAAAATATAAATATTTTCATATTGTAATATTTAATTTATGTATCAGTATTTAAAATTAGGAATATTACAGCTGAAATCATAAAGGAATTTAAATTAAAATTTCTACAATATATTTATATACAAACAAAGGAGAGGAAGAAAAACATTCAGAAGTAAGTATATTGTATGATCAGCTTTGGTATGTGGTAAGAAGTTGTTTTCCTTTAGATCCACTTTTCAAGTCATTAGTAATATACTAAATATTTTTTCTACAATAGGGGTACAATTCTGAATTTTACATTTTATCTTTATGGACTTCTTAACTTGGATGATAAACACTTTGCTTAAATAGCATTCAGTGCTGTTAAACTTGTTAAATAAAAAATAATATAACTTTCACTATTCCATAAATGACTGTTCTAAATTGAAAGCATGAAAGTATCTAAACAAAAGTACTTAATATTTAATTTCTAGGAAAATTGATGTAACAAGAGAATAAAATCCAAAAAATAATGAAAACAAGTTAACCAACATAAAAATCTGATGTGGGCCCCATACTACTCAGTTTTAGATATTTCCCTGACTTCATAAGAAGAATTAAAACTGTTTAAGAAACTCTACGAAAAAAAAATTTTTTTTAAGTAGGTTAAAAAAAAAAAAAAAGCAGGATATTTTAAAATTTGCTTCATTTCAACTTAAACAACCTGAAATTTGAAATACCTTAAACTATTTATACAGTTTAACACATATCTATGATAATAGATGAAGCTTTCAAATTGACTCAAAAGATGTCTTTGCATCTATAAGTTCACATTTCTTGGTTTGAAAAAGGCATTCCTTGTAAGGCCAAAAAACTTGCCTGTTACATTCTTACACATTTCTGCTTTTCAACGTTGTATTTTTACTTTTAGTTTTAAGCTCAAAAGTATTAATTTCTTAAAAAGATGTTTAAATTTTTAACTGAACAAAAATAATTGCATTATCAGAAATGAAAAAAGGCAAAATTAAAGAAAAAAAAACTTACCTTCATCTCGATACTTGATAAGCACTTCATCATTTGCATCTAGTTTGCCCCTAAAGACTCGTTGCATCATGAGCACGAGTTCATCATAAGTAATGTCTTCATTGTGAATGGGAATGCGCCTAATGTCGTCTCCCAACTGGGCCTTGATAATCAGCTTGCCACTCAAATCCAATTGTGTATAACCCCCTTCATCTGTGCCTCCTCCACCATACGAATTAACAGCCATGATTACCAGCAAGTTATTAAATTAAGTTCTAAAATTTAAAAGCTTTATTAAAGTAATAATAAAAACATTAATTCAATAATTTATGAATTTTATTTTGTATTAAATACAACAATGTCAGGTAACCTGTTAAGTAAGAGGTATATTCTACATGCAGTACACTGCCAGCTCGATAACTTACTGCCTTAACGCTTAAGACGCAAGTTACCGCCCCTAAGCCAAAGCTAAAGCAAAATTATATACAACATACTTCAAGCTTTTTTTTTTTTTTTCGTCGTGTGCCAGCCAGGCTTGCAATTTGGGGTGCGCAAATTCACTTTTCCAACTGTACCGTAATTTGGTGTGAAGTCCGACTTCCACAGTACACGCATGCCATAGGGACTCATTTATAGGGTATGCAACCCTTCACAGCACAACACATTCACACAACAAAAGGACAAGGACAGGAGAGAGAAATCACATCCATGCCCAAGCCGGAGCTCGAACTGGGAACCACATCATCCGTTGCAGACTGCTCTGACCACTAGACAAGGTGGCCGGCACTGCAAGCTTATAGTCGATAATTTGAATGAACCTTATACAGGTCTCTGGATTTTTCAACCTGGCTGTAGGTATATTTCACGCCATCTACTAAAAAATTGGTTTCAATTAAACATTGAACTTACTGCTAAAAATTCTAAAAAAACAAGTGATGCAATTAGGAGTACTCCAAACTTTAATTCTCAATTTAATTTACCGAATGATAGACTTAATTTCATCGAATAACGAAATACAAGCATGAGCATATATACACATATCTAAAGAGAAAAGTCATTAGGTATTTAAAAAAGATCCTTATTGCATTACTGTCTATTTTTAATACTTGATCAAAAAAATTTCTTATTATCAGGATCTAAACTATGAAATAATTTCATCAATTCAGTTAAGGAACACAATTACAAACACAAACTTAATGAAATTAGCGGACGGATGAAATGATTGCGTACACATAGTTGAACATCTGATAACAAACTAGAAGCATGCAATGCTACAAAGTCTATGGAAAAAGTAATAATGTACAAAAGTAATTTTCCAAGAATATCGAATAGTGATTGATTATTCTTGGGGAAAGAATTTTAAAATATTTCTTGGTACATAATATAAGACAAGGAAAACATTAAGACTAAACATCACGGTACATTGCATTAGAATAAAAACATCAATCATACATTGCATTGCATACATAAATGAAGCAAAAATATTCAACTAAAAATAATTTGAGTGAAAATGAAATTAAATATCCCTACATTTTCCATACAGAACTGTCAAGTGATCGAACAGAGAACCAAGCAAAATAATTGGACCACGCCACAAGACCGCAGTCACAGTTGCATCTAACTAAAAATTACACGTGAATCATCTGAGTATGAGTTGTCATGATTGGATAGGTGTTCATTCATGCAGAATTTTGCAGATATTCCTCTCTATTATGATGCTGAGAAGCTGAGGTCATCATCACAAAAGAGAAATACTTAAATGTACTCTTAGTACTCTCGGTATTTTGCATAGTCTAGCGCGGTAAACTGGATTCGTTCAAATATTTCTATTTTCTAGACATGAAAAAAGTTAAACATTTCTCCTTGCAAACGAACGATGTAAATACTGATCTAAATTAGGGAGTTGGAATAACATTTCAAGCGTATCAGCTTTCATCAAATCGAATCTGAGGAGCAGAGTTCAAAAAGAACAAGATGAAAATATTCGGGTTGAGATTTTCTTGAACCGTACCTGAAATATCGCGTTTGACAACAAATCTTGGCGCTGATTTTGTCTAAATGTGTTGAATTTCTCTCGACCTTTTTATTAGAAAATTCTTTTTTCCCTCATGATAGTTATCTCTACATAAATGCTATCCAACTCTTCCTCTAAAATTATGGATAATTTGTCGGCAAATGTTGGGAAGAAACAAACATTTAGATTTCGATCGTGGAATGTGATTGTCAACAAAAGCCACATTTTGCCATCAAGATGTTTAAAAGCGCCTCATTGTGTTTCAGATAATGAAAATGTTGACACAGGTTTATGTGACTTTTGCAAGTAAGCTATGTTAATACTAAGTTGTAGAATTAAATGAAATGAGCAAACCTTTAAATCGGTAAAGCAGCATGACTTATACTTAAGGTGATCATTCGTTCTGTTTTGAAGAGAATCGTCCCACTTTCAGGTATCCTGTCCTGTTTTCCGCTCATATCTGAAATATCCCGTTGTCTGAAATAACAGAACAGAGCATTAATTGCTTCAACCAAAAGCCACTGGGTTGAGCTATTTAACAATTATCACACCAATCAATTAAATCAAACACAATGATTTAATATATGTATTGTTTTTCCAGGCACAATGCACCACAAAAAAAAGAGTATTATTGCTTACTTGTGGACTAGAAAAAGGAACAATTGCAAATCAGTTTTCAAAGCAATGTTGGTTTTCAAAGTAAATTGTTCAAAACTCCCAAGAATTTCATTTTTATCTTAAGTCAGTACCAAACGTACTTGCACAAATTAGATTAAAAATTACATTAGTTCTTCTCTTTTAAGTGTTAATTTCTTTCTTTTTTTGTTTATCATAAATATTTCAAGCCACTTTTTTTTTTTTATAAAATATTATATACACTTGCAGATGCATTAAATTGGTAAATGTCCTATTTTGAGGGAAAAAGTAAATGGTCACCTACTTATGCAAAATTTATATGTTTCTTATTATTAAAAGTAAAACTTATTCAGCACACCTATTTCTACCTTATCCTGTTGAATTTTTTTTGGTGGTTGACCCGTAAGGTTATAGGCAGGGTTCGCCAGAGCAGGACCAACCCATCCGGAGTTTTTCAGGTGGGCCCACTTGAAAAAACCCACTGTATAGGTTAAATGAGTTTTTTCAAAATTTACTACATATTGAAAACATTTATTTTAGAAATAAACCAAATGTTACGAATGTTTTGAGCAATACTAAGCCTAGAAATTGGTGTTGATTAGTTCAGTTGTTTTATTTAATTTGTTACGATATTTAGTCTTCGTCAGTGTCTGGTCCAGACATTGCCATGTTCTTTTCCTGACAAATCTTTATATATATAGAACAAGACTCCAAGATATATGTGCCGGGGTAAACTCAGAAATTGCCTGAACGATTTTGTTCCATTTTTTACAGCAGGTGCAGGTTAGCTTGGAAAGGTTGTTGTCCAAAAATTTCAATGAATAGTTCTTTTTTTATTCAAAATCTAAATTTTTGACCGAAAAATGACCTATCTAGAGAAATAATTATCGTATCGTCTTTTCTTGGTCTCATTCGAAAGATTACGAAAATTCCTGTAACAGAACATTTTCTACCTACGATCCCATGAAGGGGACGTTGAAAAATCACGTGGAAAAGACTTATACCTGCTTAAAGTTTGTGAAATTAAAATTTTAATTGCAGTTGCCATTTCGTTCAAGCGTGGAAAGATTGATACCGACATTTCAATGCGAAGTGAATTTAGCCAAGGCTTAACTCGATCTTTGCATAATCGGTTCTATATGTTATTAAACTTTGATTTGGTGACCAATTTTACATTTAAGTAACATTTACGGCTAAATCAGTTAATTATATTAAATTTCAATGGCAAAATTGCTGTGGTCGTTGAGAGTTTTCGAAAATCTTGGCACTACAGCTGTGTCGAAAGTTCCGTTCAAACGTAAAAGTTTCGCAAAAATGAATAAGGTCATAAGATACACACACACACTCAAAAGAAGAAAAAGGCAGGCCCGTCATTAAGAAGGTCAGGGGGGGGGGGCTCCCCCCTGACTTTGAGAAATCAATGTATTTACATATAAGTGGGCGTGGTTTTTATGTTTTCCAATGAAATTGCATTGTGTTTGGACCCTTTGCCCCCTGGAACAACTTAAAATGACGGCCCTGAAAAAAGTCTTTAAAACTAAAATAATCTTCCCATTGAACAGTATAAACTGTAAAATGACATTAAAATCCATTTAATCAGGAAGTCTTCAGGCTATATAACATTGCGCTATGTTTTTGTTTTGGCAACTATGTGTAGAGGGGGCTGTCCGTAGCGAGCAGCCGCTGCGGCAAGTTTTTCTCTGTACTGAAAGCAGATGTATCACCTGACATCGCATTCATTTCTAAGGTAGCCCGTGCAAGGCCGGGCCACGCAGCTAGTTAGAAATAAAACTGAATTTCACTTATTTATTTATTTTTTAATAAATAAGATCAAAACAAGCAATAATTATTCTAATCTATAATTCAATAAATATCAATTAAAAATTTTTCTCAATTTTTAAAAATTCAATATTGGCATACTTTTTCGAAAAATTTTTTATAGGAGGTCACAGATATTTTTAAGCGGTCACGACCTCTCTTCATAGTTCCCCCTATTCTTTCAAAAGTAAAGCTAGGTACACAATATTTGAATAGAGAATATTAGAATGATTCTTGAAAAAGCCGAGGTGCACTGGGTTTTTGCAAATGTTGTAAATATAAAAACATTCGCCAATCATGGGGATAAATTTCCATGTATGGTAACACTGATAAAATGAAGAGGTCATGTCATGATCTTTGATGAGCTATGATACTTCACACTTCCATCACACACTCCAGGGTCTCCTGTACCTACCACAATTCGTGATTTAACCCGGGATAGGGCCCTGAAGAGCACTCTGCTCTTTTTGAACCAGACCAAGGGCCGAGCAAACCCTTAGGAAAGCACCCCCAGAGGTATCGTTTCACTTGGAGGACTTTGTGAACACGACATTTTTAACGTCCCCCAGCCACCATTAATCAAGACGGTGGATCTTTGATCGGCTGATATTGAGCCCGGGTCCCTCCGGTCTGGAGTCCGACGCCTTACCAATCAGGCTACCACAGCCCCATTGAACAGAGCTATGATACTGGCAACCCTGCCTTCACCTCATTTTCACTGACTTCTTCAGGATGTTGTGCATTTCTTTTTATTTTTTTCAGCGTTGCACATGAAGAAGTAAGGTATTTCTGCTTTTTTTTATTTATTTACGATAACTTTGTGTTCTAAGACATATATGGCTGCATTAATCACTTTTGAATTATTTTTTGTGGCATCAAAAATTAGACTAAAATATTTTTTTGCTTTAACTGTGCATTCTTTTTTTTTCATTCCAGATTTGAAAAAGAGTTGGAGCTTCCCCAAGTTCCAGAAATGACATTTGCTAACAATGTTTTAAGGTTAGAGCATGATAATGGATTTGCCATCGAGTTTAATACACTTGATGCATTGAAAATGGTGGACAGCAAGAATGATTCCCTAAAAGTTGCTGTTGCTGAAGCATGGGCAGAATCAAGGTCAATATTTTAGATTATCTGGGCTACGGTTTTTCATGTGTATGTGTTTATATGTGAATCAGAGCCATATTTAAGGGGACCAGGTAAGGCAGTTACAACGAAAAACTCGATTTTTACTTTTTTCTAGGGATGCACTGAGTAGCACTTTTGCCGAGAACCGAGAACTCGGCCTTTCACTACTCGGCCGAGTACCGAGTTACTGAGTACCAATTATTAGTTAAGGATTCCGGGCTGTTGTGCCGTGGTCTGAATGGCTTTAATCCATACGTTTCGATCGCAACTGCGGCGGTCATCTTCAGTGGGTGTCGTTGATTAATTTGGAGACTGATGCGAAATTTCGAACTGCTGCAAGATGAACTGCTTGCAGCATGCCCACTGAAGATGACCGCCACAGTTGCGATCGAAACGTATGGATTAAAGCCATTCAGACCACGGCACAACAGCCGGAATCCTTAACTAATATTTACTCCGGCCGTGAAAGCCTTCATTCTTACATCGAGTACCAATTGTTTTATAAAAAATCATTGACATACAGCGGTACAGGGTTAGAAATCATTACAAAATTTTACTAGTCTTCTCGACCAGTGAACAGGAATATATACTGGTTAACAGACAGCATCACTGGTCCACCTTAAATCATTAACCATTTTTTTTTCTTAAAAAAAATGGTGGTCCTTGGATTGTTTATTATTTTTATGGTGATTCGAGGCGAGTTTCACTGGTCTTATACGTAGAATTCAGTCATATTTTATAAATATATTAATTGTAAATGATTGCATTATGAATAGAAATTTGCATATTTTTAATTATTGAAAAATGTGTCTTAAACTGTTTAATTTTCTACAACTACTCGGTATCGGCCGAGTACCGAGTACTCTGTGCATCCCTACTTTTTTCTATCATTAAAAAGTTTAAACTTTAATCTTTCTAACCATATATCACACTTATTTATCAAAAAAAAAACGGAAGCATCAGAACTTTTGCTTTCAAAAGCATTCAATGTGTGCATCACATGAATGAAATCTCTAAATGGGTTTTTCTGGAAACAAATTTTTCATATTCATTTTCCTTTTTCTCAATATCTCAAACTTACAGAGCCAATTTTTTGATGACGCTTATATTGTGTAAATTTTTATTTTCACATAAAGATTTGACGATATATTGATAGATTTTTTTTAAGGAGTAAAAGATCATCAAAAATACTTATTTAAAAGTTTTTTTGAGTAAAATGTTAAATATATATTTTTACTTCCACTTAGAGAGAAGAGGACATGTTAAAAATATAAAACATGTCATTCTAACACATATAAAAATTTCTTAGCCCTATCTTTAACCATTTCCAAGAAAAATTTACAATATGTTGGTGAATTTAACATGGTGGAGATAGGGCCTACCCGTTCCCCTTAAGGAGTTTGTTTCTAAGGTTCAAACCTCCTCCAAAGTTTTCCTAAACTATTCTGAAAACTCCTTTTCGTTAAGACTTTTTTGCTAAACGATTTGTTACTATTTTTTACTTTATTAATTGGATTATTTTTTTTTGCCATATTATTTGAAAAATAGAATTGAAGGGTCAGGGGGAAAAACCACGGTAGTCACATTTGATTCATTTTGAGAAAAACGAAATTTAAACTTTACGAACTCATAAACTTCCCCAGTATACTTGTTCTAAAATGACAATAATACATGGACTACAGTGTTTTTTCACGAATATTGCATATACTAAACGAAATTACTCTTATTTTTCTAACAGGTGGTAGCATCAGTTTAAAAATTCAACAAAAAGTGGACTACCGTGGTTTTTCCCCCTGACCCTTCAATTATTATTATTGAATAATTGTACGAATTCAGTGCTTAATCTCGAGTATTTGTTTTTATAGTACTTATTAGGGAACATCATTTCTTAAAAACAATATAGCGTTTTTCATCTAATTTTGAATACCACTAACAAAAACCCAAAATTCTTTTAATTTAAAAGTGCTCAACTCCAAATCTGAAACATTTTGTAAGTCATAAAATATGAATTTAAGAAGTATTATTTTGAATGTATGTAAATGAGTACACTCATCTATAATTTTGAGTTGTTAAAAGAACATGAATTATTTAATCAGGGTATGAGAAAATCATGAATTGCACATATCAGATTTTTTTATTTTATTTAATAGACCAGCATTTTTTTTACATTTGCTCATGTTAATGCACTTAAAGTGGCACACCTTATTTAAATAACCTATTAGCAAAAATCAATAGCATATAGAAATGAAATCCAATTTTATTGATCATATGAATTTCGAGAGAAAGTGTTTGTAACCCCCCCCCCAAAAAAAAAAAAAAAAAATCTGGTTACATCCCTGGTGTGAATGTATAGTAAAAACTTCAAGACTCCTTAATAACGATTTTGTCAGTGACAATCTTCCCAAATCTTAGTTAGCTGGTAACATAATTACTAGCAACGTAGGATTTAGTTGAAGTTTACTATTTAACACGCGAGAGCTCGCGCGTTGTCGAAAACGACCCCAGCCATTTTTGTTTCCATTTCTTGGAATTTCATGGACAGATAAAGAAACCATCTTTTGGGTAGCTGCCATTGTGTCCTTGATTGATAGAAAGGTGTGGTTGGAATTTTCTTAAATCCTTTTAGTGCTTGTAAACTAGGGGGTTCTTGCATTTGGAGTCTTTTACGACCGCAAGCGAGTACTGACGTCAGTAAAGTTCTCGGAACGGAACAGGTGTTTGGAGTCGGTTCCATTCAAAGAATTTCGAAACATTTTGCGAAAAGGAAGTAGTTGTCGGCAATCCTTCTTCTAGCCATGATTTTCTGTTTACAAGCATGTCATTTACAATGATTATGTAGTTCTGTCCAAGCAAAATTCATATTTTTCAATTGCTTTTGCACTACTTATAACAAAGAAGAGATGCCGACTCCATAATGAGCAAGGGATGAAGCATTTTAGCTAATTACTAGACGATGGAGAAAGTGATGAATGTGTGTCATTTCAGACGATGAAGGTTAGGCAATGAAGAAAACATTAGTGATTATGACAGTGAAAGCAAATTTTCTTTTAGCAAAAATTCTGATAATCCTGATACAGAAGACATCTTTATTGGAAGAGATAAAGAAACTATTTGGCAAAGAAATAAATTTAAAGCTAATGTTTGTACTCCGGTTCGAAATATAAGTATTTTTTTTCCTGCACCAAAGCGAAACGTAAAAAACTGTTACTGATGTATTTGAGAGCTGAAGCATTTTCGTAATAGTTCATAAAACACTTTCTTTATGCCTTTCAAATCAAAAACTAATCATTGTAGAAATCTCCGTTAGTGAAAAAACATAAATGAATAAAATAAAATAAAGAAGTCATGAAAAAAAGGAAAAGAAATGAAGAAAAATGCATTGGGGTCGTTTTCGACCCCGCGCGAGCGCTCGTGTGACAAAACATGGCACGAGCTCTCGCGAGTTAATACCCAAGCTTTGCCAGCAAGTTACGAGTTAAACAGTACTGCTGCTGCGGCCGCTTGCCAGTGTGCTATTTTTACTTTAGCTTACCAGGTTGTTTGGCATTCTTTGCTTTTATAAGATTATTTTTGCTTCCAGTTCGGTCACTGCCTAATCCAGACTGATGATTCCTAATGAGGATGAAACTGCAGTATCTGGATGACATGGACGAACTTGTGGTGTATTTCGTGTAGTTCAGCGGCAGTAATTTACTATTTAATACCAATTAAGCTTCCTCGTTCATCCGTAACTGAAATCAATCAACAATCTGATGCACAGTCAGAAAATAGCAACTATTTTGATTAATTCTACTTTTGTTGGGGAGAAGAGGATGCCCCCGTCTCTCAATTTGCGGCAGTGTCACAGTAGAACATTGTTTGGTTGTTCATTTGCATTCCAAACTGTACAAAAGGAGTTTTTTTATTGAAAATTAAATGTATCCTCTCTTCTTGCAACTAAATTTGTAATTATTTTTAGAACGGAATGTCCACATTTGAAAGGAGTAATTAAACCATTTGACTGGACTTACAGCACTAACTATAAAGGAACTTTGCAAAATTCAGATAAAGTGCAGGTTAGTACAAATGAATGCAATTTGAGTTTTAAGATTTTTTTTGTTATTTGTTGTTATACTGAATAGTAAATGCAACTTTTTTCACTGATACAAAATAGGTACATTTGCTTAAATGTAAGACCAAAAATTGTGTTTTTATGTTTTAAGTACATTTCTTTTTGAACTTTTACTAGAACAATAAAAAATTTAGAAAAAATTATTGTATTTATTTATTTTTTAAAAGATCTTTTAAAAAAGTTTCTGTTAGTTATTTTTGATACATTTACGCAATTATGCATGACATTTTTCCATTATATTTAGGTTGAACCAACTGAGGAGCGCATAAACATCGAAAAGCTGAAAGTAAAGTCAGAAATTTTGTTTTATGAAGATGTAATTTTGTTTGAAGATGAATTAGCTGATAATGGAATTGCTCAGTTTACAGTAAAAATTGTAAGTTCTTTTAAGTGTCTCAAATATATTTTCCCCCCTCTTTTAAATCTTGTGAATATATTTTATTATGTTTTAAATCATTGTTGTTAAAACTACATAAAATTCACAAGTTTTGTTCGAAAAATATTCAATCTTTGGCCGAAGAAAAAGATATAGCATACCTGGTGTGTTAGAAACCTAATCTTGCTCAAAGTAGTATCTTTTTTATTTTTGGGGGAAAACCTGGATTTAACAGGCTCTTTACTCTTCTAAGATGGCCCTTCTGTAACTCAAGGATAGATCCAGAAATTCGCAAAGAGAAGCGTGATTAATTTTCATCACTCACCACTGTACTACACATGCCAGCGTACACATGTTGATCGAAGGTCTGAACCGAGTGCAAGGAATATGCCGCAGCATCATTATTGATTGCCCTGAGAATCATTTGAATAGTTTCCGAATTGTTGGCAAAATTTTATGCAGTAATGGTAGTAAATTCATTAAAAAAAATGAAGTGAGCACTGCACACTACCTCACTCAAACACAACTTGCCAGTCACTGATTCTGTTATCAAATTAATTCATAGGGGATTTTTCTTGATGTTGTGCGAATGTGTTGACAACCAAGAACTTGATTTTGGCCATCTGTAAACCTATTCTGAAGAATTTTGCTGTGACATTTCATGCTGCATGTGCATGTGTGTACCTTGCAAAATTAAAAAAAAGGGTAGTAGTTAAATGTTGACATTTGGTATGGAGGACTTGTGTGGCATCTAGTTGTGCACGTCACCTCTTTTTCTGGTTACAATGAGCATTTTGTCTGAGCCTCTAATTGCATTTGTGTATTTATCTCACATAACTCAAACACAGTTATTACGAAAAATATATTAATGTTTTTTGAAACCAGGAACTTTTAACAGTGTTTAATAAGAGAGTGAATAAAAAGAGCTAAAGAGATAAACTTAAGCAAAATTATAACATTTGAAAATGCAGAGTAATAATTTGGCTGCTGTTCTTGATTTGTAAAAACTTTAATTTGTCGGAAACAACTTCAAGTTTTTATTTATTTGTTTTTATTTTCAAACAGAATAATGCTACATATCATTAGTTGCAAAAAAAAAAAAAAAAAGGCTCAGAAGAATGCATAAACATAGGCTAGCTTAAAATCTCAAATTTTTATTTTATGAAAATATTTTTAAATTACATGTTAACGTGTCAATACAGCACCAAGTAAATTTGTGAAGATAATGTTAAGATTGATTGTGAAAATTGGCTTTTAACTGTAGGCTAAGTCCCTCCCTTCAAGAAATTTTCTGTAACTGATGTCCTAAAAATCAGGCTTTACGCTTTGTTTTGTCAGAGTAGGAGGAAGACAAGGAGCAGCAGCCTGGCTCCTTCCTGGCATCTTTTTTCTAACTAGTTCCATTACAATTAGCAAGTAATAGAAATTTTTTTGTTTAAATTATCTGATATAACTACTTTTGTTTTTTGAAAAAATCTTCGAAACAACCTATTGGCCAAAATAATTCATTTGCATTTAATCTTATTTTTTAAAATATAGTATTTGTTATGATATATTTTAATGTTTTTAACCAGGATAAAATTACTGTATTATCTATAAATGTTTATAATGTCGTGCTTTTTTAACATACATTGTAGTTTTCTTACCTAGCTGTTATATAATTCTGTACATTTTTCTCTATTTTAGAGAGTTATGCCTGACAGTTTTTTTGTTTTAATGAGGTATTTCCTTCGAGTTGATAATTTAATAATCAGAATAATTGACACTCGGATCTATTATGAGGTAAGAGTACATGTTCATCATTGTATTAATGTTATAATCTTTCATCATAAATGTCAATCAGTCTCATAAGTTATGCACATCATGAGTTCAGTCGTAAAACATTGCATCTGGTCACAGTAATTCATTAAAATCTTTTGTGCTAAAGTTATCAACATCGTGAAGAACTAATACTTTTATTTTTTGAGTGTGGAAAAAAAACTCAAACAAGCAACTTTTCATGTTTGTTTGTCAAAAATAAATAAGTTAAGAAAACACAACAAATCATAATAAGAATAGATCTTTACTAATAAATATATATAATTAGTTTTAATGTCTTTTGCATTGATGCAGAGGCATGACCGCTGATTTAAATTTTTAACCATGGGCTGCAAGTCTTTTTTACATTTAATCTTTCCTATTCTCCCTGAAGCTATTGCTTTAGAAAGTCCTAATTTTAATGTGTTTAAAGTCGACTCTAAACTATAAAATAGGCCGTACAATAATCCATTGGGTTGTGGTCTAACAAATACAAATGTGACTACTAGCAACAGGCTCTGAACACAACTGGGCTGGTCCTAGTCAAATTATAGACCCCAATGAAGATCAATGGCCCTCTTAAAACTCTCTACTCCCTTGCTCCTTACTGCCTCTTTCGGGAAACTATTCCAAGTACCCACTACTCTACTAAAATAGTAATTTTTCTGAATTTCCAGGTTAGCTTGAGATTTAAACAGCTTAAAACAATGACCCCTTCTCCTGCTTTCCGTGCAAAAATTTAACCCTATAACATCTTTCATTTTGATAAATTTAAGCAACTGAATCATGTCCCCCCTGGTTCTTCTTTGCTCAAGACTATACATGTTAAGCATTCTAAGTCTGGAATCATAGTCTAACTTAGAAAATTCATTCACTAACCTTGTAGCCCTCCTTTGTACCCTTTCCAATAAATTAATATCTTTCTTAAGATAAGGAGACAAAAACTGAACAGCATACTCTAAATGAGGTCTCAGCAAACTTCTACAGGGTGACAAGAAATAACTTGGACGAAGTTTCAAACCAAATATCTGTAAATACCACTGAATTTTTAACGATATTGTGATAGGGAATCGATCCAAGAAAGCTACTAAATAGGTGTAAGTGAGTTAGTTGGGATAACCATTATTGTTCGCAAACTATCTGCCATACTTGAATTGCATAAGCAAGAAACGAAAAAATGTGAAATTGTTTAAAGATTGAAAGTGGCTAAATACACGATTTCCTGCACAATTAAAAGGTTAAAAAAACTCAAACACGATGGTGACAGGTCAGGAAAAAGAAGAAAATGCACAGTTAACACATCTAGCGACCAGAAAGTGGTCAAAAAGCGAGTTTAACGAAATCCTAGGATTTCAATGAGAAAGGTTGCTAGAGGGGTGAAAATCAGTATGGAAACCACTCGTTTGATGGTAATTGTTGAGCTTGGTCTTCTCCCTTACAAAATGAAAGAGACTTAAAAGCTAGCAGCAAAGAACAAACGCACAAGACTTCAAAAGAGGAAAGAACTGTTAAGCGGGCCGCAAATGATCGATGGAAAACATTGCTCTTCACAAATGAAAAACTGTTCTCAATTGAACAAACTCAAAATAGCCATAATGATAGAGTTTGGTCAGCAGAAGCACCTGGAACTTTTTTAATTGTTGACGGCATCAACTACCCCTATCTGCAATGGTTTGGGGTGGGATATGTGCTAGTGGGGAAACACCTTCTTTTTGTTGATCAAGGGATAAAAAATAATCAGCAAACATACTGCAAACTCATTTTGGATGATGTTGTCTTACCTTGTTCGCAAAAGTTCTTTGAAAACCAAACATGGACCTTCCAACAGGATTTTTCACAAAAGACACTCAAGATTGATGCAAGACACATTTTCCAAACTTCATTGGAGCTGAGGAATGGCCCCCGTATTCCCCAGATTTGAACCCAATGTATTATTCTGTTTGGTCCATCTTGGAAACAAGGGTGTATACTAAACCTGATAAAACTTTGGCATCTCTACAACCATTCTTCAGGAAAGAAAGGGATAAAATATCAATGAGTGAGTTGCGGCCCGTAGCCGAAAATTTTGTGACTCGTCTAAAGCTCTGTATTAATACTAACAGTAGCCAATTTGAAAATGTTTAAATATATTAGACAAAATAATGTATTCATACTTATTTTGAAGTTTGGTCGCATTATTTTCATTAGCAACAAAGTTATACCGTACGATGTGTGTCCAAGTTATTTCTTGTCACCCTGTATATAAAGGCAGAAGAACCTTCTTAGATTTGTTTGAAATAGATCTATTTATAAACCCAAGCATCCTATTGTCTTTATTACTAGCTATGCTGCACTGTTGACTAAACTTGAAGTCTTGATTTATTAAGACACCTAGATCCATAACATTCTCTGCCTTACTGATGACTAAGCCATGTAAATATTAGCTTGTATGCTTATTTCCATGACCGAAATGCAGCACTTGACATTTCCCAACGTTTACTGCCATGCCCCCACTTGTCTGCCCACTTAGTAATATGATCCAAATCCTCTTGCAACAATTTGGAGTAAGCCACGACAAGTAGGTTGTCCGCTCTATAGACAATGTCATGTCAGCAAAATGTGCTCTTATGTGTTTTTGTCCGGTGCAAAGTCTAGTTGAAATGTAGTCTACTTTGCCAAAGTGTCTTTTGGCCCAAGAAAGTGCAAAAGCTTATATAATTCAACCGCGACGAGATGGCCGGTGTCAATCAAATGAGAAAACGAGTCCATTCCTTAAAATAGGTAGAATTTCTACTCATTCAAATTCCCCCATCAATTGTGAATCCCATTCCTCAATTTTCATCTGCGTATCACCCCTTCCTAAAAATGGACAATCCTGAAAAAAGGAGGAGTCATAGGCCATCTCTGTGAACTTGAATTATTAAATGTCAAGTTTTTATTAAATTCATTTTATCGTCCCAATCGACAAAACCAGTTTCTTAGATGCTTGTGCAAATTTTGCTGAGGTGCTTGGAGTGTCTGCAGAAGAATTCCCTTTTTTCTAAGAGTTATGAGCTGGTTGGATAGCAAAGAGCTTCTCATCAGTCAAAAGTTTTTGTTATCTTTTTAGCTGCATGTGTTTGTTTGCTTCAGTGAAGGCTGAATTTTTTGGAACGTAAGGATTTTGTCTTGGCTGTTTTTGCTATGAGCCACACTGATCGCTCTCATATTCCCATCTCATGAGCGCTGGTTCTTATGAAGACCCATGATTTTCATTAAGCTCGCTTTTTGACGGCCTTACAATCAATGCAGTTGTTCGCCGTACTTTTTTGCCCCTTCCTGTATGTCACCTATCATTTCCGTTCCTTTAAACAGCAGATTGCATCAGACACTTTCCCGGGGCTTATTAAGCAAACAAACGGTCATTCTCTTTGTTTAAACAATACTTAAACTAGGAGATACATTGGTGAAATTAAACATAGCAGCGTTTATTTGCACAAAATTTGTAAATTATTACAAACACATCTTGCAGTGTTGAGCTTATAGATGAAAAGACTTTTATCCAATGTCTTTTCATCCATAAGCTTTTTTTTTGCATTGAAAAGGGCATTCCATGTAATGCCTAAACATGTGTAATTAAATGCTGTTATTTTTCATTTTACTTTTTTTACTCTTGTATTTATTTATTTCTTAGGAGATAGGGTAGACTGACCAATGAATGAACACTTAAATTCCAAAAACTCATAGTGTCGAAAAAAATACTGGCATTATTTATGACATGACAGTAAAAACACTCCAGATGATATAGGTACAGTATAACCTCGATTTAACGATTGCCTAGGGACTGTAAAAAATTATCGTTAAGTCGAGGATATCGTTAAATCGGGAAAGTAAAAATATAAGTTAAACGGCTTAAAATATTGATAATTAAGTGAATGCTTACACAAGTTCTTTTGCTTCTTTAAGAAAACCATGCATTTATATTATTTTAAAAAGTATTTCATTGATGTTTGTGTTGTTTTCTCGGATTGAGAAAAACGGTTTAACTTTTTTCGACTTCATTTTTTTCGATTGATCACTTTTCTCTCAAGGCCCAAAAAATTTTGTTTGGAATGCTAGAAGTTTGGAAGTTACTGAGGGATGAATCTTCTTACTATCGGGACATACTAGTAAAATAGTTCTTTTGCTAGTAAAATAGTAGTATAATTTTTTTTTTAAATAGATACTACTGCATTTTTGGTGGAGAGATAATTTGGGCATGCCCAATATCATCGTTAAATCGAGGAAAGCTATCGTTAAATTGATGAAGTTTTAACATTAAATTCAAGGCATACGAATCGGGACCAGTGAAATGTATCGTTAAATTGAGGAAATCGTTAAATCGGGTATCGTTAAATCGAAGTTATACTGTAGTATTCAAAAAAAAAAAAAAAAAAATGGGAGAGCTTTGATGGATCTCCATCAGGTTTTATGTGGGGTTGAAACGAAAAACAATGCCCAAACTCAGTGAATGAACACCCCTACCAGTGACCAAATGCAGTATTTTCTGGTCATTTTCTTTCGGTAAATGTGTAGAAAGAAGTTACTTCTGCCAATTCATCTAAGAAAAATGTTTCAAACTTTATTTTTTCATGAAAAATATGATGTGTTCATTCACTAGTCTGTCTACCCTAGATATCTAAAGTATTTTGCAACTGAAGTGGTAAAGTATAAAAAGGTACTCTTGCATAAAAATCTGAATGAATTTACTCTTGATATCTTGTTACAACATTATAAAATTTCCATGATTTGTGAAAAATAGGCTAGTAACAACATCATACTGCAACAACCATCTGGCTGATTAACCCATTTATGCCCAAGTTTTTTTAAACAATTTTATTCAATTTTTATCTGCTTAAAACTGTTACTTGGAATGGTTTACACACATTTTAGGCTTAAAATAGTTCGCCGTCGCCATATTAAATTAATTAAATTATTTGACGTCCTGTTTATGGGATATTTTGCAGATATGTGAGCAAAATACGACCTCACTTGACTTTACTTTTGCAAAGTAACATTACAGAAGGCATCTGTTATCAATTTTAAGCAAATCATTTTAAAATAGTTTAGTTTTATGAAAAATAAGTTCGAAAAAAAAAAGAACTTTATGTGGCTACCCATGCTGGATCGTTGCTTGGCTAGTTTGTCTGAAAATAGCTGTCAATAAATAAACTCTGATGTCCAACTAGTGGCTCTAACTGGTTTTCTCAAGAAGAAAGACTATTTAACTTGTGAAAAACAGCTTTAGTATAAGGATATACCCATTACAGGTTTTTGTATGCAGTAACTAAGAAGTGTCCCATTTTTAGGCTACTGGGCATAAATGGGGAACTACGCTGCAGTCGTGATCAAATGTAATCAAACAAAATTTCCTTCACCAAATTTGAATCTTGTGAAGTTGAACTTGTGCACTTGTTTTTAGTCATAGCAAAGGTTAAGGATCGACTTTGTATGGTTTTTCGAACAAAAATTTCTTTTCCCATTTTGTTGTTTGTTATTTAATTAAAACTTTATATTTTAAAGGAACTTAAATACTAAAAGTATTCTCTAATACTGTACTTAAGTATTATTATGATAGCATGTTTTTTTTTATGATTAAAAATAATGCTATATTTTGTTAATTGTTTAAAAAAAAATCTGTGTTTCAATTTGTTGCAATTTAGGTGGTTCTATTAATCCTATATATTCTGAACTGTACATTTAAATTTAATATTTACATTTAATAGGAAGGCACAAATCATCTGCTTAGAGAACATATGACAAAAGAAAGCAAAATAAAGGATTTAAAGGTAAGTATCAAAATATTTTTCTTTATGGTTTAATTATTTTGAAATAAATTGTTCCATTTTGATTGTACATTACATAAGGTCACGAATTCTAATAATATGAGACAAAGTAATGGAGCATGGTCATGCTATTTCTCACTTCAACAGTAAAATACTTTCATTATTGGTTATTATAATAGTTTAAAATTATTATACTCTGTAACGAGAGCTGGTGTGTCAGAACCAAGATAATTTCCCACTCTTCGCACTTTTCCCCTGATGGTTGTCATAGTTACGCAGCTATGGGCTTGAATCTCACTTAGCTTTTTATTGATTGCAATGGTTAAATGCAATCAATAAAAATTGCTTTGTGCTTAAACTATTATTCAATTGAAAAATAAATGCTGATAAAGCACAACTTTTTCTTAGAAATTTGTACTTAATTTATATATGCATAAATTTGCTAAAAATCATTTAGAAATAACTGAGATATGAGGATACTAGCCGGGTACCCGGCGCTGCCCGTGTTTCTGCCGGGTAGGGCGTTTTAGTGAAGCTCATATACAAAATTAAATAGTCAAAATTCGTATTAATTTTCAAAAAATTGGAAATTTATATTTCTCTTTTCAGCTTAACCTCACTGCACATGATTCCAGACTGTATTAAACTAAAACCATGCAGCTCCCAAAATAGGAAAATATAGACTTTTCTACCAATATGTTAAAGCCCAGTTGGTGAAAGCAGCTTATGTAATTAAGACATTTTTTTGACTATAAACACTTTCTATTTTCTAACTGTTGCCAAAACCGATTCTCTTTTTATTTAGCCCCATTAGTGATTATTGGTATGGATGAATATAAAAATCCTAAGAAAGCAATAAATTTCATACTTACTCCAGAAAAGTCTTGGTTCGAAATTTTCATTATGATTACTATTAATATTGTTGTTGCAAGGCAACAAATTTTTGCAACAATGGGTTGAAAATGTAATCATTTAATGGGGAAATTACATGAAATTACTGTTTTTTTAAATAACTTTTTTAAACTAAGTTTTTTAGAAATAAATGATAGCCTATCCTGGTTCCCGTTAATGTAGCTATGCACAGTGAAAAAAAGGGTTAAAATTGGTCCAGTAGTTTTGAAGATTATCCCGGACATACATAACAAAAGTAGTCATTTATGTATATAGATAAATAAAAGTGTAAAACTAGTTCGATAAGCATAAAATAAATGAAATTACTCAACAGCAGTGCATAAAAAAAGTGGAGCTGTTTTCTTTCATACGTTTTCCATGGACACAATGCGAAATTTCTAAACTTGATACAACTGTTTTAAAGTAACAGAGTATTATATTAGGCAAACCATGATTTTGATTATTGCTTTGAATACATTTCTTCCTTTTGCAATGCAACTTGCATTTTAAAAGTTAAAAAACCAAATAACTTGCTTTCTGTTACAAGGCAAATCAGTCATGCAAGTCACGCGTGTTTGTATTTTAACAAAACACAACAGGATTAATCCTTTGCAGTAACAACAAACATCGTATCTTTGATCTGAAGATTGTTTGTTTATCTGAGACAGTAGTGTCACCTACACTTTTACATCAGCAACTAGGATACAGAACGCTAACTTATCATCTTATAAGGTTACAAAAGAATACTCTTGCATTGAGCTGCTACTAGACCCATAACCAATTTCCAGAAATTGTGGTCTAAATACAGGGACATCATTTCAAGTTTTTCCGGGGGGGGGGGGGCAAAGGGTCCAAACACAATGCAATTTCATCGGAAAACATATAAAACCACGCCCAGTTATATGTAAATACATTGATTGCTCAAAGTCGGGGGGGGAGGGGGGGGGGCAATTGACCTCCCCCTGCCCTCCCTAAATGACGGGCCTATGTAAATAATTGGCTCGTAACTCCAAAAAGAAAGATCAGCAAAATGTAACCAAACTAGCTTACAGGAAATGTTAACCAAAGTTCTTTCAGCATTTAAAGTTAAATTTTCAAGTTTGCTAAAATCATATGTATTTTTTTTCTAGCCTGTTTTTGTTACCGTACGAGAACTTCCTTTTTTCTATATTAGATTCCATGATTTACCCCTCATTTTGCAGCTTATTGCGACAGCTTTTGATGACAAATAGACCCACTGTCTAAAGAGTGATTCCATACCAACTCACCGAATGGGGTTCGTACGACTGACTCAGATTTTCTTTTAATTTGGCACACATGTTGATCATATGCAGGCATGGAAAAGTCCAAATTGTTAGGTTCCTGCTCCACTTATTTTCTGAGATACATGCCCTCAAAGTTTGTCTGCCATGTCAAAATACTAAAAAAGTGATGTTATTTAATCATTTTTTATAAAAAATCGTACTCATGCAAAATAAAAGTGTTAGATATCTATGGAAATTAGTTGCTCTAGGCATTCCGAAAAAAAAGTACTAGAATGTTCATAATGAAAATTGCTAAGGTACAGGGCTCTTTGAAGTTGTAATCACAAAAACGCAATTTTGCCGATTTTGCTAAAATTGAGGAATTTATTCCAAAAAAAGGAAGACATAACCAAAGGTTTACTCACTTTCTGGTAGTGTACAGATGTTTACTATAAATGGTTACACAATGCATAACTTGGATTTCTCACTCCTTCTTGGAAATATTTAAGCTTAAACATAAGCCATAAGCAAAAACATGCGTTTTTGGCCATCTTGGCAGCCATTTTTCTCATAAAGGGGGAGCAGTAGAAACTTTAATTTTTTTTTTAAAGAAGCCACTGATATGTTAGCTATTCACAGGAAAAGAGTTTACTTTTGGTTATTTCTTCCATTAAGAGATATCCTGCTGACAGTATATGCATGTTTTTCGCGACGACCATATGCTTTTGTTCCCCCTCTCATAGACTTAAAATTAATTAAACCAAAAAATAATGATATATTTATTAATAGCTGTATTATCTACCCAATATGTCATGAAATTTAATTTATTAAATCATTGAACAGTAAATTAGATAATTGATGAAAACAAGAAATAGTATTGCTCTGATGCCTGAGCATTATGCATTCATATTATAATGCACTAAATACTTTCTTGAGAAATTAATTAACATAAAGGAGCTCTAAATATTTATATTATAAGCAATACCCAATCGAATTGTTGCAATATTATTTTGTAGAAAATAGAATGTATGCTTTATAGTATCTGTAAACTAGTATTTTAGTGAGTAAACTTATTCTCATCAGTTCTTATCAGTGCTCAACACATGTCAATTTTGTAAAGATCAGTATGGGAATAAATTAGTTGCACTAATTTTAATTCTTCAAGCATGGCTTTATATTAAATTATTTCTTTAATTATTTCGTAAATATTTAACTGTTAATAAGGTAAAATGGAATTCGATACTGAAATTAATAGCTCTTTATCACCATGCTCAGTTAGTAGCCCATCAAATGAAATTTGTCATAAAATATCCTACATCAAACGAAAAGACCTCATTTATTTTTCTTATATTCATATGATATTCAAGAAATTCTGCAATTAAAAACAGGAGTATCCCAATCACAAGATTGGGTATTGCTTATAATATAAATATTTAGAGCTCCTTTATGTTAATTAATTTCTCAAGAAAGTATTCAGTGCTTTATAATTATGAATGCATAATGCTCAGGCATCAGAGAAATACTATTTCTTGTTTTCATCAATTATCTAATTTATTGTTCAGTGATTTAATAAATTAAATTTCATGATACATTGGGTAGATAATACAGCTATTAATAAATATATCGTTATTTTTTGGTTTAATTAATTTTAAGTCCATGAGAGGGGGAATAAAAGCAGATTGTCGTCGCGAAAAACATGCATATACTGTCAGCAGGATGTCTCTTAATGGAAGAAATAACCAAAAGTAAACTCTTTTCCTGTGAATAGCTAACATATCAGTGGCTTGTTTAAAAAAAAAAATTAAAGTTTCTACTGCTCTCCCTTTATGAGAAAAATGGCTACCAAGATGGCCAAAACGCATGTTTTTGCCTTATGGCTTATCTTTAAGCTTAAATATTTCCAAGAAGGAGTGAGAAATCAAAGTTATGCATTGTGTAACCATTTATAGTAAACATCTGTACACTACCAGAAAGTGAGTAAACCATTGGTTATGTCTTCCTTTTTTTTGGAATAAATGCCTCAATTTTAGCAAAATCGGCAAAATTGCGTTTTTGTGATTACAACTTCAAAGAGCCCTGTACCTTAGCAATTTTCATTATGAACATTCTAGTATTTTTTTCTGAATGCCTGGAGTAACTAGTTTCCATAGATATCTAACTCTTTTATTTTGCATGAGTACGATTTTTTATAAAAAATGATTAAATAACATCACTTTTTTAGTATTTTGACGTGGCGGACAAACTTTGAGGGCATGTATCTCAGAAAATAAGTGGAGCAGGAACCTAACAATTTGGACTTTTCCATGCCCCTATATGATCAATATGTGTGCCAAATTAAAAGAAAATCCGAGTTGGGCGTGCGACGAACTTTTCTTTTTTCTGGTGAGTTGGTATGGAATCACTCTAAAATAAATTTTTTTCATCAAAAAAAGTATTTTTTCCTCTACACATTACTTCAATGAATAGGATCATCCTGCTATGGATTTTGTCACTTTTGATTCACTTCTTTTCACCGGTTAATTTTGATCCAAATTTCCAAAAATATATAATCTAAACTTATTGTAGAATTTTAAACAATAATTGCTGTTGCCAGGGCCTGATTACTGAATAGGCCAACTAGGCTGCGGCCTAGGGCCCCCACAATTTAGGGGCCTCCAATGGCTTAAATTGTTGTAGTCAATGCCTAAATTTTTTGTCCCATGCTTAAAACTGCAAAGATTCATTATGGGGGGCCCAAAAAAAGTATTTGGCCTAGGGCCCCGTGATATCTTAATCAGGCCCTGGCTGTTGCATTAAAACTTAAAAAAAAATGTTTATTTCAGCATGGTAATTTAGTATGAATACTATTTCTTTAAGGTGCATTTTTTTTAACACTGCATTAAACTACTACAGTAAAACATGATTTGATTGTCTTTTAAATTGGCAAAAACTAACAATTCACCTTGTGTCTATTTAAAAAAAAAAATACTGCTGAAAAAAAATTGAATTTTGCTGTCAAGCATGAAGACTCTTTTCATTATTTTTCCCTCTTTTTCTCAAACGTTTTCGAGAGAAGTGGAGCAATTTTTTAAATAAATAAATAAATACAGTATGTATATTTATATTTAATCTACATTTTTAAAGTATACTGTCATTGAATTTTGATATGCTTCTTTTCATTTATATACAGGTTCCAATAGGATTGTTAGGAAATCCACAAGAACTTTGGAGTCACATGCCAATTAAACAATTTGAGTATGAAAAAATGCAAATTGTATCATAATATTTTTTAAAAGAAAATCTAAGCTCATGTATTTATATTTAAATACCAGTTTCTTTCAAGTTTTTACAAATAAAAATAGTATTGCATTTTATATGCATACATTTCTTGGTTGTGCTTGAAAGCCAATAATCCTGATTTAAATGTAACATTGCTTCTGATGACTAACTTACATTTATCATTGTAAATAATTTGTACATATGTGTTGGTTGTTTAGTTGATCATTATTTTAAATCAAAAATCTAAAAAAAAACTAACCTGAAAAATGTTTGGTTGTGCCATGTTCTTTAAAGTTAGTCAGTTGATTTTTGTGTAATTTTTAACTATGATTCTGGGAATGACTTTCATTTTTTCCATCACTCAAGAATTTAAAAACATTTAAGAGAAACACATAAATTCCAAAAGTTGCAAAAAAGAAAAAAATCCTGAAGTATTAACTTGACTTGTTTATTCAGTTTGTGCTTATACCATGCATTATTATGCTTGAACTAGCCTGAAGAGGATTGTGAGGTCCTATTTACTGATTAATTTCTATAAAAAAAAACCCTTCTTAGCTTCATTTTTAATTATTTGAATTAATTTTTATGAAGTATGTCATAACTTCACAAATCACTTTTTTTTCATGCAGCTGTCATAAGGAATTATGTAATAATTTTATTCCATGTGTTAAAGCTTTTTTCTGTCCCTCAGGCTTTGTTTCTCATTTTTTGTTTGATGGGTTTTGCAGAACATCTTTGCTCTTTTTTTTTTTGTTCCAAGCATTTGAATGAAAAATAGTTTTTTTTTTTTTTTTAAGATATTGCTCCTTTCCATACAAATATTTATTTCGCAAAATATTAAGTGTGTTAAGTATGTATGAGAGGCATAAAATTGTTTCCACATGCATTGATAAAGCAAAAAAAAAAAAATGCGACCATATATGGTGCCTGTTCTGTGATTTTTTTTCTTTCTTTCACCGTAAGGTGCAACTGCGTAGTGACTGCACACAGTAAAAGACTCATCCATTGCCCCTCCCCCTCCCTTCCCACCTCTGAAAAATAAATGTTTTTCAATATAAGTGGGGTTAGTTTTGTTTCCCAATAAAATTGAGTATACATCTTTTACACTCATACATTTAATTTTACATTTAATTTTAAACTTAGGGTCAGTGTGCTTGCACCAAGCCTAGATAAAGTATAAAACTCTATAAATTTAAACAATTTCTTACAAATATTATGCAAAAAAAGACTGCACCTCCCGAGTTCTATATCACAGCCAACAACAGAAATAACATTTTAACAGAAATAACATATGCAAGTAGAGTGCCACTATGTGACCAATATGATTGGCAGTGGCGAATTATCATGTCGCAATTGCAAGGGGCTGAAACAAGTTCTTGTTTTGGAAAAAATGATGGTTATATTCAAATTCATGGCTTAAACTATATAAAAACCAAATTGTGAAATTTAAGGAACAGATCCATTGCAAGTTAATATGATTAGTAACTGATCTGTGATCTTTTTAATGAAATAAAATTCTTAGTTATATTTCTATTAATAATTTGAGAACTCAGCAATCTATCAAGAAAAGGAAAATTATTTTGTTACTAAGTATTAGACTACAAGAGTAACAAAGTTTGTCTTTAACTTAAATGTATTGATTACATGGTAATTTGTGTAAAAAGGATTTCAAAGATAGGTTGGCAACTAATATTAAACTTTTATTATGTATTTGTGTTTTTTAAGAAGTGAAAAAACAAAGAAAATGAAGATTGTGAATGTAGGTAATAAATACCAAGACATTTATGATTTTCTCTCTTCTTTGTTTTATAGTCTTAAATATGAGAAAAAAGTGTCCTTTTCCGTTACTTATCTGAATCATATACTGATTTAACTTTTTTTTTTTTTTTTTTTTTTTTTAATACAGTGGCCACCATTTGTATAAACCATGTTTGTTCTAAACAGTTTTGATTCAATAAAACGGCCGATTCATTAAAGTAGTTAATTCAATTAAATGGCACCCACCATACTAGATTAACCTTAAAAAAATTGATACATTTTAAATCACAGCTAAAAACTGAACCTTGCAATAGAATAATATCCAACTCCATATGATACTAAATAATTGCATGAATTGCAATGCAAAAACATGTACACAAGATAAGATGTTATTAAGAAAACATTTTCATAAAAATATCTATTACCCTTGGCATTTTATAACTGCAGATAAGGTTATAAGTTTATTAATATAATCAAAATAATCTGATATTGATTTCTTTAACATAATTTTTGTGCTAAAATAATCTTTTTTTTTCTTTTTATTTATTTATTTATTTATTTTTTTTTTGTTATCACCCCTTCAGGTAACATTATTAATTTTTGAATCAAGTGGATCACTTTGGAAAACAACATTTTCTTGAAGTTGAAAGCTTTCAGTGAATATTTTGAAACAAAATTTGAGGAGGGGACCCATTAATCTTGTCCTAATTGTTTCAGAACATTCAAAAGAGCTTGGTCTGATGCAGAAAAATCGCAGCTTTCTATAGATATATAACCCTAATTTGTATGAGAATTTTTTCAAAATCATAATTGGAGAATTAATGCAAAAATGCTGCTTATAATAAGAGGAAATTAATAATTTGATAATTAATGGTTAATTAGTTTGATTAGCATTGTCATTGGTGTTTGAGGTCACATACCAAAGATGAAAAGAATCCAATCACAGGAAGTGGATGAAAATTTAATTGCAATATTCCATTACATAAATAGATACAAGTGAAGTTTATAATAGCGTTTTAATAAAAAATGTGCTACAAAGTGTCATGAAAACTGCTAGTGAATTTAGAAATAAACATTATGAATGCAGTATTAGATTCTTAGTAAGTAATGATGTACTAAGGAGAACATATTGCTTGTTTCTATGAGGATTGATATTTTTAAAATCCATATTATAGTCAGTAAAACATTTTTAATTTCATTTTTTTTGTCATAATTATATCATGTTGCACATTTTATTAATTAATTTAATTGATCTGAATTTTCTATAATTTCAGCATTGACAAAAATGTACTTTTCTTTATAATAAGTTTGTTTTTGGAATGATTTCCAGAATATTAAAAAAATTTTATTGGTTTATTTGTTGTTATATTTGTGCAGTTATAAAAGTAGATTACAAATATTTTAATTTCATGTGTGAAAACTTCTAATGATGTACTTATATCCTTGTTGTCACAAACTAGTGTCATATTTTGTTCTTTTCAGACATTTTACTGGTGATAGGTTATTTTTGTTATTATTCTGACAAATGTTGTAAGTTTATACGATTTAGTACTTTGCTTAGTTTTTGATTTTCAATGGAATAATTTGCAATGAATTTTTTAAGTTCTCTACATTTTTTTGCTATTGGAACTTATAGTTTATTATAAATCAAATGTAAATGCATAGTATCTTAAAAGTTCATCAGTGGAGTACTTATCACATCACTTTTTAAATATTGAAACAAGCTTCGTAATCAAATTATAAACTTTTCAATGTTGTAGGAGATCAGAAGGAAAAGTTTTTTTTTACCGTGAAATTCAAACATTTTTTAAAAGTTTTTATTTTTAATCAATGATTTATTGTAATTTTAAAGTGCAAAATATAATGGCTCCTTCTGATTAAACCACCACAAAATACTACAGACATACCTGCCAACATGTCTACTTAGAAAATCTTACAATTTTTTACTAAGACAATAACCTATTTCTTAATGAAAATCAGACATTAAATAAGTTATCGTAATTGTATCACTGTCACTTTCAGTAGTTTTCTTTCATTTTAACATTTCTTTAGATTTTCAACTGAATAAAAGAATTTCAGCTATGGAATTTTCTCTGAAGTATGTGTTGAATATCAGCATGCTGGTTAGAAGAAAAACAAAACATGAATAAAAAAATATGTGAAATAAAATAAAGAGGGCTTTAGTAGCCATGTTAAAATACTTCCAGTTGTCAAAATATTAAAATACTTTCACAATGCAAAAGGACTGAAATCTTAACACATGAAGCAATTTTTCATTGACTACAGATTAGTTTTTTTCAACTAAATTTATTAATTATAAAAATAAAAAAATGCAATCATTTCATTTAAGATAGCAATATGTCAAAATAACTTCTACCGTCAAAAATATTAAAACACTGACAAGATGTTAAAAGATTGAAATGTCAAACAAAAGAAGCGATTTTACCAGAATCGAGGGTAAAATGTAAATATGTTAAATGGGAAGGAAAAAATTTATAAATTATTGAAATAAATAATTAAATATGTTAATCTTCAGTAGCATATGCAGGGGTGATTGTGAGTTCATAAAAAAATACCTGAAAGTTTTAAAGAAAAAGCGGGGGTGGGGGAGTGGGGAGAGGTGGAGTGTTTTTTTAAAACCAAGGCCCCTATTACTAAGCACACCTAGTAATAATTAATTTCTTTTCATAAACTAACACATTTCATATATTCAAATAGTTTTTAGTCAAAATATTGTACATGCATTTAATTAAATTGTAAATGAGTAATAAAGTTACTTTTGAGCTTGTGATGAGCAATTATCTTCAAAAAAATATTTTAAGGCGAAAGCAAGTCTAACAGAATTGCTATTTGTTGTGCGAAAGCATTTATAAAGCAATGAAAGTTGCATTTGTTACATTTCATTTATTTGTCTCCTAACTAAGGGGAATAAGCATCAAAAGTGAGAAAAATTCGATTCTCATATCGAATGCAAATAAGGAAATTTAGTAAGGTAAAAAAAAATACTTAGAATTTACATCTGAACATTTCTATTTGATGAATATTCTTAATAATTATCGGCATAATCATCGAAAGTTCGAAAAAGAAAAAAAATCCGGAGGTAGGAAGATAAAAGCATAATTAAAAATATTTTACTTTCAGTATTTTCGAATATGAAAATACCGGAATCTATCATGAAAATACCGGAAATCCGGTAAAATACCGGAACACAATCACCCCTGAGCATATGTATATGTAACCTAAAACTTTCGCAAATATTAAAATATTTGCATGATGCAAAAGGATTGCAGTTTCCACCATGTGAACAAGTTTTCCGCGAAGTACGCGTTCAGTACTGAAATATGATGAAGTTTAGGCTCTCCCTCGCCTATTAACACATGTAACGATAAATTTTAAAGAAGCCTAATGGTTGAAATTTAGTTAAATGAAAAAAAAAACCCTTGGAATTGATGAAAAATCTGTATAAAAATGTACGCTTTTACACCTTTATCGTACAATAAAGCAAAAAAACGTACATTGAAAGGCCAAAACGTACAAGTTGGCAGGTATGTACAGAGTCTGGTTCACCCCAATAGACACTTTTATATGTTTGACAGTCTTTTTTCGAAGTGCTGGAACCTGGACAAACTTCAAATAATTGGATTTAATGTTTGACTGAAAAGTTTCAGTTTCAGCAATTTTCAACAGAAAAAGCATGCTTTATTCTGAAGTATAATTGAAGGGTTTGGTTGGTGAAAGGTATGTAACAAAACCCTAATTTACAGTAATTTAGGTTCAACTCTTTTTTTTTTTTTTTTTTTCAAAAAATAAAATTACTTTTTGGTTTTTCTAATACATGAAAATCATTTCTTTGGACTTAACATTTACAGTGCATCTTGAATGACAATCAAGTAAGAACTGATCCATATTGCATCATATAATGTAGAAAAAAATTTGCATGCATTTTTCCAATGAGTTGGGGATGTCTGATTTCCGTTGTAAAAATGTTGTATGTGCTAGTTGAATATAAATATCAACTAAAATTTATTCTGTGCAATCAATTGTTATGTGAAAAAACCCATTAATCAATATAGATTTTAAAAATTGTGTTACAGTCAAATTCAATTTTAGAGAAGTTCAAGAGGTCAGCAAAATTGTTTCACTGTTTTGAAATTTCGTTATACTACCATAAATATGGAAATTGTTCCTGTGCAATTTCATTCGAGTTGGGGATTACCGAAGTCATTACAAAAATTAGATCTTTGCTATAGTAACAGACTTTAGTAAAATGGAATTTGACTGTATATCGTGGGATTACAAGTGAAACACACTAAGTCAAAAAACATGATTTTGAGAAAATGCTGATCAAAAAAATTTTTATTTTAACTTCTTTGGAATTGACATCCTGAGAATTGAACACACTAAGTCATGGACTTAGTTGTGTTTTACTTTTACTATGAAATATTTTTCAACATTAGAAAGCAACCAAGTCCCTTAGTGTGTTTTACCTGTAAGAACTACTTGGCTTGAGTACTTAATGTGATTACAAATTCGTTTAAAAAACTGAATTAAATAAAGATATGACTTATTGGGTTTCACCAGTAGAAACAGCTCATTTTTGTGTGTAAGAGAAACTAAAAATCTGAAAATTAATAATTTTGACTTAGTGTGTTTCACTTGTAACCCCACGATATGTTGTGTAACTTATTACATTGCTATAAACCAGCTTTATTAATTACTCAACAGTGTATTTGATGTTAAATGTTTTTAATACTTGCTAACGGTTGAATAAATACAAAATAGTAAGGCACAAATTTAATAAAAATATAAGCATGTATGTTGGAGTTAAAACTATCCCCCTTGTCCTGTGATAGGAATTGGTGCTATGTGACAAAAATAACAGTACTGAAATTTAGGTCCTCCTAATGGTCCTGGGAATTTTGTTTTGGTATACGCCACCACTGGAGATTGATTATGCACAAATAAACTCTGGGGAACTTTATGGGGCTGAAATACAGAGGTGTGAAAACCCCAACGTATTCAACCGTGTAAATAGTCCTTAGTCCAGGGTTGCCACAGGATACTTAAATGCTACTTTTTGCTACTTTTTTGGACACAAGGCGACTTTAGCTACTTTTTTATGCAAAAACAGGCCAAAAAGCTACTTTTTTTCACTGAATCTGCTTTTTTGGATACTTTTTCCCTCCAACGTTAGTTTTTTTTTTTAAACACCTGGAGATTTCCTTTCCCTCATGGTTTTAAATCAGTTCCATTTCAAGAATAAAACCTTCTCTAAATAAACGTTATGGGCTGCACCAATCCACTGCATCCAATCAACAAGTTGGGCTTGGCTTAAGTGATACGAAAACGAAAGTCGATCTTGTATGGAACTGATTTGCATACTTCGTACGTTACCGATATCTGAGCTTTTCCGGAAGCTGAAACCTTATACAGTGCAGATCTTTGCAGCAACCTCGACTGGGCACAGGGCAGCTACAGTGCGATGCAATACTTTAGACAAAATGCAAATATATGAATAAAAAGAAAACTGTTCAGCGAAATGCTTTCAAATTTCTACTGCGGGAAGATAATATTGTCCCAAATACGTGTCTGGAGTTTTTAAAAATATAACCGAAACGAAAATCGGAAATTACAAAAGACATATTTTTTTGCTGTTGCAAAAGTTTAGGCGAAAGTCAGATTTTATGCAAATATCTCTTGAAAGGTAATAGGGTAGTTTTCGATTTTTCAATTTTATTTTTATATGATAGAGCAGTGGTTCTCAACCTTTTTACAGCTACCGCCCCCTTTAGGATTGAAAATTTGTTCAGCGCCCCCTTTGCTGACGCTCGCAATACTGGAAGAAAGGGGGGGGGGAGGCAGTTTTCTTGGCCAGTTCAGCTCTATAATTTTGCCCAAAATAGATAGTTGAAAAATGATTATAGAATAAAAAAAATTATGCTTATTTTTTTTTTTTCTTTATAAAATAATCTTTAGAAAAAGCGGTCCTTTTCCCCTCTGAAAAACTGTCAGAATTTCAATCAAATGCCTAGAATGGGTTCATTAAATGACTGAATCATTTTTAAGGTAAATAAGAACAACACGGTTTGATATAAAAATGCACCGTTTTTAACATTTGTTTGAAAACCAATTTATTTTGAAAATTAGACTTCGTTCAAATATTGCGCTCAAATATTATGAACAGTCCGATCCCAAACAGTTGTTTTTATTTACTAGCAACTATGCAAAGCGCATCCCTTATTTATTACGTACGGATATAGGATTTTACATCGGAAGGGCAATTACAAAAAAAAAAGAAGCCGGACCTTCCATCAGGAAGGACAAAGACTTGAAACTACGACCCGTGCCTATCACCCTTAAAAAAAATTAAAATGAAGCTTCAATTTAAAAAATAACTCAAATAATTTGGATTTACAAATTACAAGATAGGTTCAATTCAAAGAAATTCTTTTTGAGTAATTTAATGCTTTGAAGTTTAGGTAAGATATTGAAAGTTATAATTATGCTTTTGGCATCAGACTGCGGTGAAACTTGGGGAATATCCTTCGAAGTTTGTTTTGAAAACGAAGTCTTAAAAATGCAATTTCGTTAATCTCAACTATCGTGGGGTTGAGACTTAGGTTCAAATTCCTCCCAGGGTGAACATTTAAAATTGTCACAATTTTAGACAATTTTTACTAACGTTAACTAATAGAAAGAGGTCCCTCATAAAGATCTTTCAAAATTGAAGTTATTTTTAGGCAAAGTTTAGTAATGTGCGATGAGTTACCGCCCGTAAGCCAGGGCTGAGGCAGAACTGAAGCAAATGCACCCACAGCTCGATCATAGCATCCTAAGACGGCAGTTTCGCCCTTATTATGGACTCCTCAGTTAGGAATAGCCAATGATCGAGCCGGAGGCAAAAATCCTCTTAATGTAGCTATGATAGTCAACAAACTGGTAGATAAAGTGAATTTATCTTACCAGCGAGCGTCCGCAAACTATGGTGCGGCTCAACTCGAAATTTGCAGGCCAAAGCTGGGTAATGTGCAATGTGTTACCGCCTGTAAGCCAGGGCTTCATGAAGGGGCCCCTTCACCATATGGATTTGACAAATGAAATTTTAAATAACTGATATATATTGTGCAAATATATTTTAATCATTTAAAATTGTTAATATGGAATACATAATCAATCATGATGATTGATTATGTTAGACAGGTATAAATAGTGTTAATGGTGAACAAGGCTTGAAATTTGGCATAGGACGTGAAGCTCCTATTTTAGGCGAAATTTATGCTATTCACGCGAAAAAAAAAGTTGTGATTACTTTTGGGCTCTTGCTACTCTTTTAAGTAGAAATTATGCCCTGGTGGTGAGAAAGAAGTTGATGGAAGTATGAACGTTTACTTGAGTTATATTCGCATACTGCATCAAATAATGATCTTAACGTTTAGCTCAGTACCATCTAAAGTTAAAAAAAGGATATCTTCAGGATTTCTCGGGGCCCCTTTAAAACCCCGGGGCCCATAGGCAAATGCCTACGTTGCCTATTTAGTAATCCGGCCCTGGCTACATTAAGAGGTTTTTTGCCTCCGGCTCGATCATTGGCTATTCCTAACTGAGGAGTCCATAATAAGGGCGAAACTGCCGTCTTAGGATGCTATGATCGAGCTGTGGGTGCATTTGCTTCAGTTCTGCCTCAGCCCTGGCTTACGGGCGGTAACTCATTGCACATTACCCAGCTTTTGCCTTCAAATTTCGAGTTGAGCCGCACCATAGTTTGCGGAACGCTCGCTGGTAAGAAAAATTCATTTTATCTACCAGTTTGTTGGCTATCTTAGCGACATTAAGAGGATTTTTGCCTCCGGCTCGATCATTGGCTATTCCTAACTGAGGAGCCCATAATACGGGCGAAACTGCAGTCTTAGGATGCTATAATCGAGCTGTGGGTGCATTTGCTAAAGTTTAGTAATGTTAGGGGTCGGAGCTTTTATTGGTGTTCTCTGAAAAATTGAAGCATAAAAAACAAATTTAAACTACTTTTGTTGATATTCAGGAGGTTCGGGAGTTTTTTCCAGAAATTTTTTTCATGTTGTTTTCTGAAAAATAAGATTGTTAGCTACCTTTAGTGTTAGGAGATGATCTAACGACACAAAAAGTCGGTCAAGTCAGGAGGCTCTCATGTAGGAATTTTTAGGAAATTAACTTCGTAAAAACGCAATTTTAGGCCCTGTTTGATCACGATTGGAGAAGAGGTGGGTAGGTCGAGATTTCAAGCTGCAATTATTTTCAAAAATCACAAAGCTGTCTTTCAGAATGAACGTTTCCATAGCTCTTCGACGGAAATGTCTAAAAACGAAATTTTAAGCTATGTATGGTTAGGTAAGAAAAGGGGTGTGTGGCTCTGGATCTTTTCCCTCGAAGTTTTTAAAAGTGACATTTTAAAGCGCAATTAAAAATGTAGTATATATATTTGGCTGTCTAAGTTAGATGAGCAAGGAGGGGGGGGGGGATTCCGGACAACAATTTTCAAATGGTCATCAATAAAACACATTTTTAGGCTATTTTAGGTAGTTATCCTATGAAACGGGGGATCCTCAGCAATTTTTTTTTCTAAAATTCAAGTGCTATTAGCAAATTTTAGGATATCCTTTATGACGTTAGGAGAGAGAGAAAGAAGGGTTGGGGACATACCCCAGAAAATAAATTTTCTAACCTTCCCTTGTCGATATAAGAGATGACGATTTCCTTCCACCCCTTGCCCAAAACATGCCCCTACAAGGAAATTTCAATATATACCCACCGCCCCCTTACCGCCCAAAATATGTCCATCGCCCCCCTACTGCCCAAAATATGCTCACCGCCCCTCAACATCTTCCCACCGCCCACCGGGGGGCGGTATCGCCCCCGTTGAGAACCACTGTGATAGAGCAACAGACATGGACATCAACGGCGAAAAAATTTTTGCGCTGCGACAAGTAGTTTTTTTTAAAATAATTTTTAAATTTCAAGCGGTTGTGACGTCACTGGGCATTCGTTGGCGCTTTTGAACTTTCCACTAAGGCGAAGAAAGAGCGAGGAGCTCGAGAAACCGGTTTCTCCGGCTTCCGCACTGTTGTCGCTCTGCACTGCCGTAAGTTTTTTTTTTCTCGCCAAGTGATGCGTTCTAAAAATTTGACTACGGGTTTCGCCAAAAAATATCAAAACAATCACCCCTAGCAGGGTATTGGAGTGCTCTTTGATAAATCCAGTTTTAAATAGTGAATTAGTAGACTTTAAGGTATTGATTACGGAAGGAGAAAATCCCGCAATGAAACGATAATATAGCAAAAATCCAATTTTTATGGATGAAAGGCTGAAAGTTACTGCCCTCTGACGTCACGGGTTTCGGTTTCAAGGCGCGCTTTTTTTGCGCGTGGGTTTTTAAAAAAATCATTAAGAATCAACCGTTGTGTTTTAAAATTCGGCAATGGTGAATTTTTGTGTTTTGTAATCCTCTTAACAATATCTAGTAGTTAAAAAAGGGATATTCAGTAGGTCACAATGTGGTTTGATGCGCATCATTTTGAGATGCAATTAGTTACATTTAAATTTGTTAAGCTTTAACTAAAAAAAAAATTAATGGGAAAATATTCCCTAGAAATTCAAAGAAAAGTTAATTAAGTTAAAGGCCGAAACGTAAGTGGAAGATACAAAGTGAAGAAAAATTACCGCAATAATGCCAGGCCTACGACAGCCCTGGGTGCCCTTCATGTTTAAAAATACAAAATACAAAAAAAAACAGTAAAAAAAAAGGTGACTTACCCCTCTGTTGCATGTATGTTGACAACTTCATAAAACACTCACTATTTTAAACATAACATCTTTTATTATTCACTTGTCGGCTTGTTTCACACATCTTGCACTGTATGGGAGATCTCCGTACAACGATTATAGATAGACCATAAAAAAAACTAATTGGAAATCCTCGAGCAAAAATAAAACAATTAATTATCTATTTTCTTGAGTTTAGTGATGAGCAATACAATAATAGGAGAGTCCTTGATGCAGGGCGCGGACATATCTAAAGAACATAAAATGCTTGCCTGTGGGTTCAATCCGATTAAGTCATTTAGTAAAACTATTGAAGGTGAAAAAAAGTTCCTTTTTCTTTCGGAGCTGGAAACGCTGGATGATGCATGTCGTCAGTTGCCTTTGGCGTAATGAAAAAAGGCTGTAAAAATTATCGGGGATGCTAAGCGGGCAACGGTTGAAGGAAAGTACTAGAACTGCTCAAAGTACTAGAACTGCTCATTCCGATGCGTTGATTAAAACGATTCTCGTATAATATGACGAACGAGAAAGATAGGAACAATGCCTATTCCAAACAGTTATTTTCAGGAGTGAAACATCTCGAAAGTCGAACCAGGAGGAAGGTGAAGCGCTGCAATGAAGATTTGGGGTCTACTTGCGATACAAAATGAAAAATAAGAGGATGTTATGTAATTTTCTTGAGGACCTAGGTCCATAATTATATTTCATTCATCCTTATGTTGGGGCCTTCACTGCCCAGCCGTCCCTGGTCCAATAGAGCTTCATCATCGCTCGTCTCCTGAAAATTCCGATTATTTTGCTCCTCCGAGCTGCGGTTCTTCTCGTCCGGTTCTGCGGGGGCGTCTGTCTGGAAATTCGCGCGCTCCGAACACCAAACTCCTGCGCTTGACCTTGAGCGGGCCAATCTCAGAAAGCGTGGGAGGGGAGTCAATGACCTGAAGAATGCGAGCAGGAAAGTTTCGGCCAATGGAAAAAAGCGTGGGTCAAATTTTGCCCTCAAAGACAACCCAGCTAGCGTTCAAAATGGCGAAAAGATGGAGAAAATGCGGAAAACCGAAATTTGGAAAAAAGGGAATTAAGAAAATCGCGATTCGAAAACGCGTTAATTTAACCGAAAATGCTCAAATTATGCATCTAAGTGCGCGGAAGATTAAGGGCAGTAAAAAGATTAAAAAGGGAAGGCGTTCTGGGGTGAATTTAAAAAGTTGTAGAAATAAAACGCGGGAGATTATCGTTAAGCGATCGTAAATGATAGGTTGCAAAATGATTGAAGAACGGAAAAAAAACCTAACTATGTGATGCAATATCACACACAACTACCCTATTGTTGGAGGAAAGGTGGGGCTTTTTGCTTCGACTATAAGGTGCAGGGATTGCTGAATGAATAATCAAACACCCAAACTCTCTGTAGTTCTCGTGTAAAGAGGAAGAGAAAGTTTGGAAGCCAAAATTTGGAAATGAAATCACTTTGCTAATTTTTCGTCTTTTAAATTGGCCCTTGTATGATAGTGCATTGTTTTTTACTTTGTGGAGAGCAAATTCAGACATGCGTATCGATCAAAAAGGCCAAGAAAAATTATATTTCTTAAAGATGAAGGAACTGTAAAAACAGCTCGAACTGAAGATTCACTCCTTTATCCTACAAAACTTCTACTTGTGTCAAAAACAGCATGTGACAGCTAAGTCAGGGTATGTTAGAAGACAGTATAAAGTTGAGGATTACGGAAAGAGAGCATGAAGATGAAGAAAATAAATTAAATTGCTTAGTGAACAAAAGGAAAATACTTTGAAAGTCATTTTTCTGTAAAAAACCAAAAACATGGATTTTCAGAATAAATTTTCTGTATTTATATGAGTATATTATTTTTTCTTTTGAATGGTAGCAGTCTTGTAAAATAAATTACCTCGATTGTACTCTTTTGTTTTTTTTCCCTCATTTCTATCTTTGATTTAATGCATTAGTTCAAAACCTGTCTATTTTTTGAACTTGTTTTAAAGCATTACTCATATTCAGATTAGCTTGTCACATGTTTCTATTCAGCTTCTTTGCAACTTTTTTTTTCATGGCTACTTTTTTGCAACTTTTTTTTATTTTCAAGGCAACTTTTTTGCAACTTTTTTAGTATTTTTAGGCGACTTTTGCTACTTTTTTGTGACATTTTCCCTGTGGCAACCCTGTTAGTCGCGTCTGTAGTATTTTACTTGACTACATATATTTATTTTTCTAAGTTGGCTAGCATTTAGTTTTTTTGGCAGCGTGTATTCGGTTTTTTTGGCGGGCAGGACGCTCTCATGTCCTTAGATTTTGATCGAAAAATCATATTGCTATAAACGTAGCAAATGAAAAATGATAACAATGCCCACATTAAAGCCTTAAAGGTAAGGAGGGAGTGGATGAGTTAAACAAACTTGCATAGATATGCTTCTCTTGAAAGAAGAGGCAAAATTTCTAGAAATGTTGAGGTGGTGGGAAATGGATTTTTCTGGTAGAAAAAAAGGGGATTGGGGAGATGTTTCTGATTTTAGCTACTTATATATTTTTTTCCCGGATAGCTCAATTGTCTTGCACTAAAGGATTAATTCTGAAATACATGTATGCAATTTTCAATAAAAATGTGTGCCTTATTGTCTTGAATATTTTCAAATCTAGATTGCAATTGAATGAATGCAATGGGGTTGTCCTCAAATGATGTCACGTTTTCAGGGGAGGGGGGGGGTGTCATCGAATTGTGATAAGGAAGGAGTAACAAAAAGTGTTATGCAACGCATTAAAAAAAAAGAATATGTTTATGAAATACAGCATGATGCGGGACAAAAAAGGGGTACTATGAAGTGTAACATTTTGGGATCCAAGAAGGTGAATTCAAAGATGATGACATCATTTATGGACCGCAAATGCTCAAATTGCAAATGCTCTTTCTAGTTGTACAACTATTATGAATTGTAAAATTCAAGTGTATTTTATTGCAACAATTTTGCCATGTTGAAAATTTTATTGTATGTACTTTTTTTTAGAACTCCAAAATTAAATAAGTAATTTATTATTATATTCTGGTGATTTGAAATTTATTCATTTGGAAATCATTCGTACAAACGAGCTTTAATATTTTCAAAGGTTTGCTCTAATCCTCTCATAAAGGTTTCCTATCACTTGAGCGCCTATAGCATTTTGAAAAATGGCAATGTATAACATTTTCTCCATTTGTTTTGCTGAAAAAAATTGGCAGATTTCTGATGCAAAAGGGGTACTGTGTTTGAAGTGTGTGTGAAAGTTGCCATTCTTTAAAATGCTACATCAAAAACAATCATTAAAAAACCTTAGATTTTGAACTTTTATTTAAAGTTCTTATTTGAAAATAACATGCATACACACTATATAAATTTTCAGAATTTTAATATGAACACGAACAACCAATACTTAGAATGGTTATTAAATGTGCTTTATGTTCTTCTTTTAATAAAATACAAGGAATTTTATTAACTTTCAATATCTTTGTTTTGCATTTCCTAACAACATGACACTGAAAAAACAAATATAGATTTACATATTGCTGTTTCAAAAAGGTATTGCACATCTTTTTACGAGCTGAGTATTATATATTCATTTAGCCTCTTGTTGAAGTAAATGTTTGCAAAAGTATCGATTAAAAAAAACTCTCTTTTTAAAGCTTTTGTGAATTGAAATACGTTTTATACTTTTACTTTATTATTATTTTTTGAATATTAATATGCTTTTGACAGGTACAGATATGGTTTCGTTTCAATATTTCAATAATTAACGTATCTTTCTGAAACGAGTAAAAGATTAAATTCATTCATTTATCCTTGTTTTCTGTTTCTGAATTCTTATAAGTGTCATACAGCTTTTGAAGCTCATTTATTTTTCCTTCAAAATCTATTGCATCAATGGTGCTAAGAAGTTCAATATTTGCAACACAGCATTCAACTGAAATTGAGTAAACATCACATTTTATTATTTAGTTATTAACAAACATGCTATACAAAATACAAGTAACAAACAAAATACAAAATTGATTTTAATAAGCATGTTACAAAAATAATTACTTATCACTAGAATGATTTTTTAAAAAATACCGACGTATAGTAAAATTAGATATTACAAGCAGTGTTATATAGAAATCCTACAAAAATGTTAAGTCTTTCTAACCAGAAAGTATAAAAATATGCTAATCCACAAATCAGGTGACTGATATTGTAGATATAAATCTGAAATAAGATTATATTTAATTAACCCAACTCCAAAGAATATGATAAAAATGGTTTTATGTTAGCCTATAGTTTTTTTCACCTCCTGAACATTTTTGGAAAATGGATATGTTCTCTTTTGATAAATCAGTCTTCACCTATGCTGCCGTGCTAAGTGGTATCTACAGACAATCTCAAACTGAGATATTGCTGTTTAAAGTTTTGCTCTTCCATGTATTTGATTCAGGAGGTACTTTTTTGGAATCTTTTAAAAAATATTCCCTTTTCTCAAGTGACCATAAAATATTGTTTTTAGGTAAAATAAGTCACCCTGGTGACAATAACTCAATTTTGTTAAAAATGGCAGATACCACTTTTGTGCTTAGCACAGCAGTATGGGTGCCAATACATTGAATGAGTATCCCTGCTTGAGGGGCATATCTTCAAATCAAAAGATAATTTTGCAGAACTTCTAAAGGTTTTTCACAGGGGCGTAGGAACCAGGGGAGCTGGGGGAGCTCGAGCTCCCCTCTGGAATATTTCAGAC
Organism: Uloborus plumipes; assembly: GCA_038373865.1. Classification (NCBI taxonomy): domain Eukaryota; kingdom Metazoa; phylum Arthropoda; class Arachnida; order Araneae; family Uloboridae; genus Uloborus; species Uloborus plumipes. The sequence continues at coordinate 104,958 of JAXGGA010002703.1, forward strand.
CGGCTCAGCTCCCCGGGAAAACATTTTTACTACAACTTTTGCAGCACATTTTTTACCTCAAACCTGTTTTCAAAAATGTTATATGCAATACTGTGCATATTAAATGGAACAAACACATTTTTTAAGAATTGTTCCATTCTCAGGAATTTCATATTCTCAACAATATCAAAAATCGTCCAAAATTACGTTTTTAAATCTACAATTTAAAAAAAAATGCCCGGGATGATTTTTCTACCCCAGTGTCCCACCCCTCTATCCTTTTAAGTCACCAAAAATCTTCTGAAGTCATTGTTTCAAAATTAACATTTGGAAATTTTTCCGGGAGAGAAGTTTGAGAGCAAATATTACATCTAAAACTAAGTTCATATTAAAAATGTAAAAGTGTACTTAAACTTGTCGTTTTTCTGATGAAAGAGGTATTAGTAATGCTTTTCAATTACTTTTATTCACAAAAAATGTCGATTAAAAAATTAATGACTTTATAGTTGAGCTTGTGCGCGAAGAGTGAAAAAATGTGTCTTCACGAAGAAAGTGCCAATATTGCTGGCATTGCGCCGCACCGCGCTCCCCGTTTTTACAAAATTCTTACGCCACTGGTTTTTCAGATGAGAAAATGTAAAGTTTCTTCTAGTGACACTTATTTTGCCCCAAACTCGACATTTTCCCACGAAAACATTGTGTATATTAGTAAAGAAACGCTAATAATTCAAGAATATGGTGTTGTCAAAACTTTGAAGAACAATTTATAACACACTTACCTCTCATTTTAGTAACTTCCTCAGTTAATTGTTCCAAGTATTCTGACATTGCTTCTGTTTCTTCTACTATTTCAGAGTAATTGAATGCAGCAGGTATATCCTGAATAAATTTAATAAAAAAAAAAGAAATTTGTACAAGCTCGGTTAGTATGTCTATACATTATTCAACTAGAATCTTTATAGAATTTCTCTTATCAGGTTATTTTTAAAACAGGCTTTTATTTTTTTTCTCGTCTAAATAGCAACAATTGATTTATTTTTAAGCCAAAGCAAAAAAATCTGCTGTTGGACAAAGTTATTTCAAGTGTTTGCTAATTGCTATTACTTTCAGGTGGATTTGTTTTTTCTTTTTAGCGAAAAAAGAAAAAAAAAAAAGCTTAGGATGTAGCACTCGCATTTTTTTAGTAGTATAGGGAAGAAAGTAATAACTCATCTGGGCAGTATACAGTATGCAGTAGCAGCCTTAATAGAGAGCAGAAATTCTGCTTGTATTCAACTAGTTACATTCATTTTACTAACAAATTTGAAAATTTTAATTCAGGGGCACTCTACAGAGAAGAGGAGGTAGTGTTGTGGCACAAACTGCACAATTGGAATTTTTAAGCAAGCATTTTTTATTATTTTTATTTCCTAGGAGGTGCAAAGCTCTTATTCTTGCGAGTGTTGTGCAACTTTTTTGAGGGTGTTTGGCATCATTCGAGGGGAAGGGTCATCAATATTTTGTTAGAAATAAACACAAAGTCTTTGAACACTTTCGAGTTTCGAAAAGTGATTTTTAAAATAGTCGGAAGTTTTCATGATATTTCCTAGTTATAACTTTTTATTTTTGTGTGTAATTTTTAATTTATATAAATCCTTTTTCTCAATTCAATGAACAGGGTCATCAGTTCAAAGTTTTTCTATCCGGTAAAAGCACTTGAATTATTCCAGGGGGGGGGGGGGGGCACAAAGAGTGTATTCTTCAATGTATGTTAATTCGGAAAAGTACGAAAACTATATCTAAATACACACAAACACTTTTAAGTTATGAGAAGCAAAGGAGGAGTCCATAACCAGGGACGTCATTTCAAGTTTTTCCAGGGGGGGGGGGGGCAAAGGGTCCAAACTCAATGCGATTTCATCGGAAAACATCAAAAGCCACGCCCACTTATATGTAAATACATTGATTTCTCAAAGTGGGCAATTGACCCCCCCTGCCCCCCCCTAAATGATAGGCCTGTCCATAGCCCCCTAAATGACAGCCTAGGCATAAGTGCTAAATAAATTACACTGGTTAACAAAATTTTGTTAAATGAAACTTATAGAGTGTTTCTAGGATTATTTTCGATGCTGATTTCAAGTATCCAATCATTTTTCTATTGCTTACAATCTTTTGCGTAATCTCGTGTTTTAAAGTATTTACTAGCTGCCAGGGCAGCTAGATTAGCTTCCTGCGGCATGTTGATGCATAATGTCCCCCTCCACCCAACTTTTACCTCATTCTGATGTGATATTATTTGATATAATTAAATTTTCATAAGATTTTAAGACATACTACGTACGTGGCACACTAATGCCCCAGCAGCTAGCTGCGTGCAGGGCCGGATTAACGTTTATTTACGCCCTAGGCCAAACTCAGTGATTACGCCCCACCTTATACAGTCAATTCACGATAACTCGAATATTACTATAACTCGAATTTCTTATAAGGTCCCGACCCTTTGTCTTCAATTCCATGTTAATTTTTTTCCATATCTCGAAGTTTACTTCCCTTAACTCGAAGTTTTTTTTGAGGTGGCTAAACATTTGACAGTTAAAAAGCAGAAAAATTTTTCAAGTGAGAGCATAAAATTTTATTTGTTCTTCTCTTGTGGGCGGTGGGGGCGGATTCATTCAGGTTAAATATGAAATCAAAAGAAGATCTGTTGAAGCAATATGCAATAAAGAAACAACACCTGTGGTGACTCTTGCTGTATTGTTTGCACTTATTGCTTCTATAAGGAATTTAATTTCTAAAAGTTGTTTTAAATTTAAAACAAACGACGTTTAAAGCAGTTGATCAAGAAAATTTCTTCAATGTGAATTTAAGAAATGTGATTAAAACACTGAGGTTTGCAACGATGAGTACATACAAACCATGGAGGAAAATGAATATGCTGCCAAGGAAGAACGATATGTGAAAAAGCTGTGATATTTAATGTTTTTTAGATTACAAAACTGCTCAATGCAGCTTAAAATGACGGATTATCTCACAAGAATGAAATATGTATAAAAATTAGGATTTCCTTTTCTTTTTTTTCTTAACGTTTTAATTCAAGTAGTGCACATTTTAATTGATTAAACTTGTCAGGAATCTATACAGTAATTGAATATTCCAAGTTTTTGTTATTAAAATGTTGGAAATCGAAACTAATGATAAGTCGAACTTCCGATAAGTCGAAGTTTTTTTTCAGTCCCTTCAAATTCGAGTTATCGAGAATTGACTGTATATCCTAACTCTAGTGAAATTGTGCACCCCTCCCCCCATCCTTTCCCAGAGGTATAGTCTTGCGAGGGAACAAGTGAAAATTTTGCCCCCTCCCCCTTTTGTTTACAAAATGATAGATGAGTTTTTTTCTGTTTCCTTTCTACAATGTTTGAAAGAAGGAGGTTCTCGAAGAATCGGGGATTTCCCCTGGGAATTTTTCGAAATTAAGGCCTTAGAAATGCAATTTTAGGTTTTCTAAGACGATTTAATTAAAAGTTATGAGATTCGGACTCACTCCCGAAAATTGCAAATGCAGGTTCTCTTTGATGATGTTAGAGCAAGGAATGAGTTCGGACAATCTCCACGACCAAGAAATTTAAGTCGAAAAAACAAAATTTTTGATGAACTTTAATGAGGATGCTAAGGAAAGCAGAAGTTGGAAGGGCTCTCCCAGAAATTTTTTGAAATTGAAGTCTTAAAACGCTATTTTAAACGATGCTTTTTATTAAATGCGGGGGTGATCGGCGACTGTAGCGAGGAAATTTTTGAAATTGAAAATCAAAAAATTGCAGAACATCTTATACGATTTTAGGGAAATGAGTCAATTTAGACATTCTTTCCAGAAAGTTCTCTGTAGTTGAAGACCTAAATAAGCAAAGGGAAACCATCTTTGATGATATTAGGAGAAGGGATGAGGCTTAGTAAATCTTTTTGGTAAATCTTTCAAACTCAAGTTCTAAAAACAAAATTTAGACAATTTTAATAAAAACAGAAAGGCTTAAGTTAAAACCGCTCACAGGGAAAATTTTTAGTGGTCCTCAAAACAAATCCTTAAAAGACAATTTTTAATGAAGCGGGAGGGCTGAAGTCAGGTTGCTCTCCGGGAAAGTTTTCGAACTGAAGGTCCTAAAAACGAAATTTTAGAATATCTGTTATGATGTGGAGCATTCGACAGCTTTCCTCAGAAAATTTTTCAAAATTGAAACCAAAAGTACGCATTTGTAGAACCTTTTTTCAGTGCATCTTATGGTGCTGGGTTAAGGGGTGGGGTTTGGGTACTCTCATTCGGAAAATTTTTGAAACTTGAGACCATCTTCAAAATGATGGGAGGGGGCGCTGGACAAAGACGTTCCTGCGCTGATATTTAGAAGTTGAGATCTCATAGACGATATTGTAGGCCACTTTCGATTATGTTATTGGAAAAAAAAGGGTTTGGAATTCTGCTTAGAAATTGTTCGATATTTGAGTCTAAAATACGGAATTGAAGATCATAATTGATGACGCTATGGGGTGAAATGGGGTTCGTTGAGGCTCACTGGGAAGCTTTGTGCATTGAAGTTTCATAAAAAGTAAGTTAAGATGTTCTTTGAAAACGTTAGTGAAAATGGATTCAGAAATCTTCTCTGAAATGATTCTGATTTTAAAGTTATAAAAACACAATTTTAGTCTTAACGTTTAGCAGAGATACCTTAAGTAATGTTTTCCTAGTTATTTAAATTCAATATCATGGCTCCTAAATTTTTTGATACATTTTTGTTTTCATTTCATGTTTTACCTGTGAAAAGATTTAGATCGGTTGGCGTCCTTTCCTTTCAATATTCTGAGTCTCTCTCTCTCTGTATTTCAATTTTTCTTCTATTTGAAACATATTTCAGGGCATCCCATGCATTTTTAACCAGTTTCTTGTGATCTTCGTGATATTTTGAATAAAAATATCCAGAAAAATAGGATGTTGGAAGTAAATCCTCGTTTGCGAAATAATTACAAATAAAAAGAAATAAAACTTTGAATACGAAATTATATATTACGAACTTACGTGCAATGCATATATGTGTGTAGAACTGAAGCGTACGGTGAATATTTTGTGTATAAAATAGGTGATATATTTGACAGAAGCACCCCCGACGGAAGGTTCCCCAATATTTTCTTGTTCTGCAAATAGTGTCTGACAGTTCAGAAAATTTGAGACAGGATTGAGATCCATAAGGATGTCTAATGTCTTTTTGTTATCGATGTTGGTGTATCTGCACGCTCGAAGTTTGGCATTTGGAAAAATTTTAAGTTTCCTTCAGTTAATTGATAATTTCTCTCTTCCCAAAAACGAAAACTTGAGTACCTGTGATAATTAGGAGTCGCAAAAAATACATAAATAAATAAATTATTAATTGCAAAACTCAAACTTTCTGAGCCTTTATTAACTTTTTGTGTGTGACTTACCTCTAAATAGGTCTTCACTTCAAGACATATTTTCAAGAAATGTTATGCTTATCAAAGATATCGAAAATTATCTGTTTTTACTAGAAAAGGGATTACCTCGACTGAAGCATGATGCGCCCTCCCTCGCTTATTTATTTATTTATTTTCTTTTTCTGCTTAGCAAGCGCATTTCAGTCCGCTCTATTTGATTTTTTCTTTTCATATATTAATGCGTCGTATTCCTTTTTTTTCTTTTTTCATCGAACTGTTTATTTTTTTCCCTCCATGATATGCGCCCTTTTCGGCTTGCGCCCCTAGGCCAATATCTAGGGTGGCCTAATGGGTAATCCGGGCCTGGCTGCGTGGCCCGGCGTTACATGGGCACTTCGCGCCTTTGAAGTAGTGAAGAATGTTTCAAAAAATACTCGCCGCCAAGGCGGCTCGCTAACAGGCGCTTCACGCTTTCACTTTTTCCTGCATCAAAAAAATCATTCGAATTATTGAGATGCTTCGCGCCTTCAAAATGGTGAGGAAAGTTACAGCAAATTCTGCTCGCTCAAGGGAAAGAAGCAGACATAGATACTCAATTTTTAATATAAGTAGATGCTTTTTCAACAAATGAATGTTTCAAAATATTACAAGTAGCTAGCGATAAAAATACTACGTAAGGGGCCCGCTTATGAGTTTCGTGTTTGATTTAGTTAAGCCTTCATTCAAAATTCTCATTATGATTGTTATTACTGTTTCATAGCAACCACGTTTTGCAACAATGGATTTCATATTTAATTCATTTATTAGGCTTAATCGTTTTAAATTTGAACTTATTAATTGATATCTTCGCTAATTAAAATCGTATAATTATATAAATTGAAACTAATGAAGCTTGAAAAATTATCTATCTATCGGTACCTGGTTCGACTTTCAGTTCATTGGCGTTCTGGAGAAAAAAGCGTGACATAGAAAGAAAGATAGAAAGATACTCAGTTTTTAATATAAGTAGATGTTTGCCTGTGTTTTCCTATATCACATAATGATAAAAGTATTATCACGTAATGAGATAAGTTTTTGATTGTTATTTTGATATTAACCATGTATGTGAATATGTGCATTTTCTTTCCAGCTTCAGTTGAAGGAAACAAAAAATTTGGGAAATGGAGAGAAACCATTTACATATTTGAATTCAGCTCATCATTTTGCATGCTATAATCTAGGAGTTATTTTTCTCCATTTAACAGACAAAAGGTTTTTTTTGTAGTCCAATATTATAGGCAAACAATGTGCATACATTCAAGGGCAAATCTAGTCTTTGGGACTATTGTCGGAAACGAGTATCATAAAGTTTGGGGACTGATTTACGGCAGGGCGTTCGGGGTCCGTGTCCTGGGCTCCCAACAAAAGAGGCACCAAATTTCTGCTTTTTTGCAAAAAGCTCCATGTTATGCTTCCAAATAAAGAGTTTTTTTTAATAGCAAACAAAAAAAGATCTTATTTCGTGGAAATAAATTCTCAATTTAGCCTTGTTTTTAGTTTGTTTGGGGGAGGGGGGGGGACACTTAAGTGTGTAAATTGGTTTCTGTTAAGAAATAGGTTATCCAAAACAAATTTTCAGTATAAATCATACATATTTTGCTTTTCAAGAGGGCGTGATCATGACCCCCTTTGCATCCGCTCTTGCATGCATTTTACCTAAGTACTTGTTTTTCCAGGGAGAAAGTTTCCTTACTGATACTCAAATAATGGGCTTTGTGTCTTTAAAAAAGATAAATACTTTTCTAACTTACACAAGGACTTGTAGGTAGTTCATTGTTGACATCATTCTGAGGATTTTCTTCCATCTTGATGTTCTGCTAAGTAGCAAACATTATTTTCAAATTAATGCTTTCTTATCTTGCTAACATTTCAAACAATAAGATGTTCTCAAATATATTTTCGTTCTAATTTACACTTTTATACTCAATACTCAAATAAAAAAAAGTAACTCAAAATTTTATGAAAATTTTGAAAAAGAATTAAAAATGGCCAAAGCAAAACCAAAAGTTTGACAGAAGTATTTTGAATTAAAAAAAACTTATAGCATAATCATAGTATGTATAAGTTAACACTGCATAATTAAACGTACAATATGCTTACCAATTTTAATCTTGTAGAACTAAAGTAAAAAAAGTAAATGATAATTTCTTTCCCAAGTCGTCAAACTTTTCTCAGAGCGATAGAGGAATACTGTCCTTACCGTTTTCTCACATTGTTAAGTGTCAGACGATATTTTAAATAAAAAAGTTAAAAGTGTAATCGAATATTTGCTGTTGCACACACCTAGGGGGCACATGAATTTTAGCGGTAAACGAAATGGAGATTTTTTTGGTAGAAGCCAGAAGTTTCGATTTCGCAAAGAGTATTTCATCCATGAAGCAACAACATTGTTATGTCCGTTATGTCCAAGGAGATTAAAGAGGTTATGTCATCGTCTGCTTGAACTTAAGCTATCTTTGGCGCCAAATATGTTTTTGACAACAAGCAATGATTCTGGTTCAACGTACATTATAATTTAAATACAAAAACTCTTTTGCATGCAGAGCTTTTTATTATTAACTGTATCCGTCACTTTCGTCTGCTACCCAAGCAACCACGAGTAAACATTTACAGATGGTTGTCATGTGTTTTATATATATCAATCATAATTATTAAGTAATAGTATATCTAAAAGTATTTATCATGAATTCTGAGTGTTTTGAAAGTTCTTCCACAGACTTGTCTGATTTAGGACTTGAAAGTTGGCTCGTAGAACAGTGTCACTCAATGGGTAAAATTCATTAACGTTCAGACTCATTCAACAAATATGTGTTCTTTAATAACTTAATTGGAGTAATGTTTTATAAGCGTTTTCGCTGGTAAAAACTAATGTTTTTTAATTTATCTGGCAAATAATTTCACATTTTAATGGAATGTTCAATGTTATTTAATGCTTGTATTACTTATATAGAACTTTATTCAATGGATCTTTTAATGATTTTTTATAGCCTAATTTTCATTTAGTTGAATTTTTATATTTTACTGGAACTTTTACATGACTATGGCTCCAAGATTTTCTAAAATTCACTATGATCCTGTTGCCGCCTATTTGTATTTGAAAATTTTAAATGTAAATTTTTTGTTTGCTATAGGAATTTCGAATCCTACTCCAGTCCAACGTTATTGCATACCTAAAATATTAAAAGGAGAAAACTGTATTGGTATTTCACAAACTGGTTCTGGTAAAACTTTAGCGTTTGCTTTGCCAATTCTTCAGAAGTTGTCTGAAGATCCATATGGAATATTTGCATTAGTTTTGACTCCTACTAGAGAACTAGCAATCCAGATAGCTGAGCAGTTCAAAGTTATTGGTAAACCTATCCATTTAGAGGTAAGTTATGATCTATTTTATTTATTTATTAATTTTGAACATTATTGCCAACTTTCTTCTATAAAATTTGAGGGCATAAATGTATCGAGAAAACAACAGTTTAGGTAAAAACTTACTTTAGGTACTAAGATCAAGCTCAGATTGACCCTCGCAATTAATCATTCACATTTTGAAGAAACTTTTTGCAGTTCATAGCTAATCCGCTACAAAAGGGGGGCAAATATAGCATCTTGAAACCGTCTACTTTTTAACTGTTTCCAAAACATAAACTTTTTTTTTGTATTAAAAATTACCTTTAATTTTAATGAAATGCAACGTCCAGGTTTTAATCATTAGCTTAATAAGTTGTTGTCTTGTGCCAATTAGGCTACCAATTCGGGGTGCCCTGCTTCACTTTGGAACTGTACAGTCATTTGGGGTGTAGTCCGACTTCTGCAGTACTTTCATGCTTAAGGACCCATTTATAGGGTAGGCAACTATTCACAGCACAACAAAACCTTTAGACAAAGGGAGGACAAGGACATGAGAGAAATTGCATCCATGCCTGTGCCGGGATTCGAACCCGGGACCTCCACATCCGAGTCAGCAGCAGACCCAAATAATATAGATGAACACGTGAACGCCGTTCGCAGAGAGTTTTCAAATTTTGCAAACAACTCTGATATGTTTGAAATGAATTTCTGTATTTTACACGTCTTTAGCGAAGGACAGAAGTTGGTCAACAATTTTGAGGAATCTTTTAATAATCCTGAAAAAGGAGTAATTAAATTGAAAAAACATGTTGATTGTATAGAAGTATTCTATTCTCTTATATAATTTTTACATTTTTTCTGTTGTCAGCGATATTAAGACTGGAGAAGTACAGCGGTTTTTTGCAAAAAATATTAGAAATTCATTCTCTTCGCAGACAGTTATAAATTTTATCTAGGTTTACAGGCCAGACTTTTCTGACCACTAGACAAGTTGGTCGGCAAGAGCTTAAGAGTAAAATGCGATATAATCATTCAAACTACAGGTTATTTGAGCAATAACAGTGATGATTGATGATTTTTATTTGATAGTTATTCTTATTATTAGTATATTAGTGTTTAAAAAGTGAATATAGGGAAATAATTTTATTTTGGCATTTTCTTTAACTATAAAGAGAAAATAGCTGAATAAAAGATCACGGAACTGGAAATGCATTGAGATGTAAATCTTAAATATTATGCAGTGCTAGAGTATCAGGGATATATCTAGTTATTTTTGCATGGTCCTATTTTTGTAAAAAATCAAATATTTTTTGTGAAAATTTCAAAATGTTAACAGAAAGCAATGTATCAATATGGATAACATCCAACTTTTGGCCATCTGAAAATTTTGAGGGGAAGCTCAAGCAGAGGCGGGTCCAGAACAAGCTCTCGGAGGGGGCCATCCTCTGTGTATGTAAAAAGGGGAAAGAAGGGGAAGGGATTGGTTTATAAAAACAGTGCTTTGGCAAAAACTTCTTCAATGGTTAACTATGAAATTTCATACATTAGTTAAACGAAAGAATGCGGTTAAAATCTAGATTTCCTAGCATACAAACATGTAAATTTACTTTCATTTGCAATTTTGGAGCAAAATAAAACTACAAGACAATCACAGTAAATATTAGCCAACATTAATCCATGTCTAAAATTTAGTGAACAGTTTATAAGTATCAGTTGATGTGTGACTGAAAAAATACCAAACAAGTTATGGTAAATACTTTAACAAAAAATAAAATAAAATAAAATTCGTGTTTAATTAAGAGTTTGAAAAGCCAGATTATATAACTTTCATCAAAACATGAAATTTACTTATATTAAAAAAAATTTAAACAAGGAAAAAACAAATGCTTAAAAAGAAAAAAAATCCACCAAATTAGAAAATCGTTCTTATTGCTGTTTCAGCTAGAGATGTTACTGTCTGAAGAATTGTTTGAAAAGGCTGAAAATATTTTAAAAAAAAACTTGATTTGCTTCCATGTAAAAAATAGTGGTACAGTTAACAGAATTTTAAACATGCAAGACCTAGTTTTCATTTTTGAAAATTTCTCTCCGCTCTCGGAGGGGGCCATGGCCCCCACAGCCCCTCCTCTGGACCCGCCACTGAGCTCAAGTTTCCTGAACATTTTCCGTAATCAGGCTCTTGCTGCTATTTCTCTTGATTTAAAATTGTTTGAGTAATGTTTTAAATTTCCTTGTCTGAAGTTTGAATATTATTTAATGAAGGCTGATATGAATTGTTTTTTTTAGGTTTCTGTTATTATTGGGGAATGAACTATGGTGGCTCAAGGAAGCGAAATCAACTCTCAACCTCATATTATGGTTGCAACCCCTGGCAGATTGGCTGATCATTTAAAAAGTAGCAATGATTCTTCTTTCAAAAGGACAAAGTTTTTGGTTATTGGATGAAGCAGACCGGTTGTTAGAAGGTCAATTCACAGAAACAAGTAGGTATCATTTTCGAAAATAATTTTGCATTGGCAATTTCCTTATATAATTCTTTTTATAATACTTTGCTACCCCTTTTTTTTATCCTTTTGTTGTAAATGAGTTCATTAGGTCACAAGGACAAGGATCAACTTTTTCATA